>JAAAKQ030475990.1:0-22959 GCA_010016005.3 Zanna intricata | reverse complement strand
CCGTTAGGTTATATCTTCAGAGGATGAGATGAATGAATTGTAGCGTGTGTGAAAAATGCCATGCCTGACCGGGATAGCATAATATTGTGAACCTTGGGATAAAGGAAGTATAATTTCAATTGTTTATTAAGAAAAACCACATTTTTATATATAAGGAACAAACATAGTACAATTTATTCCGTGAAACATAAGTTTTACTTCTTTGCACGAAGGAAAGAAAGTATTGTTATCGTGAAAAATTTCGGTTTTCAGATTTCAAAGGTATTCAATTTGATCATCCCTGAATTCATTTTGTCTAGCTTCAGCGTGACATCTGTACATATGTACGTAGGAACGTATCTCGCATAACTTAAAAACGATTATGACGTAGGATGTTGACATTTTGGATTTAGGACTGTTATAATATCTAGTTGTGCATCTCCTCTTTTAGTTCAATCAACTGAAAAGTGTCCAAAAAAGCCCAAATTCTAAAACAAATTAGATTTTAGACTATTTCTTAACTGCTGTAATAAGGCCCTCATTGAGAGCCTTTCAACAATGTATCATAATTGGTATTTGTTTTCATTGGTTCCAGAGTTATAGCCAAATAAAAGTTAATAAAATTATTGGATCTTGTAAGGGGAAGGCACATCGGTTCAAATCAGACTTCATCTACTTTTTTTTTTTTTTAATTTTTTTTTTAAATTTAAATTTATTGATTTATTACTAATTAATTATTATTAGTGATTGTAAAAAAAGTTTTACAGTAAATAATAATTACAGTAATAACAATTAAAAAAAAATGTCAAAAAGTAAAAAGTTACTAGTGAAATAAAGTTTTATAAACTTTTAAAAATGTGTATATGTAATTTAATAGGCAATATTACATATGTGTATTTGTAATAGATTTGGTGAAACTTGTGATTATTTAATATTAATTGAAAATTATACCTTGGAATCGTATTATTTTTGAATTTTCGTACAAGGAAGTCATGTGGTGCCCAGATCAGATGTTTTTTTTTTTACTGCTAATTTTAACCTACGTACAAGAGGATATAATTTTTTACAGGATACCAAAGCATAAAAAAAAAAAGATTTTGTCTCAATTAGTCAATATATGGTGAATTATTTTGGGAAAAATATAAATGTAAAAATAGAAGTTTTTTAGATTAATAGGAGGAAAATAATTTTATTTGTTCAATTTAAATAATATAGCACTAAATAAATTTATAATATTCTGAATTAGTCTTATTTTTGAATAATTAAATGCTTCGTGATGCTAAAGAAGTTTGTTCGACCAGTGTAAATAAAAATGGCGCTTAACGCTTCGAAATACCTAAGAGAATAAAGCTTACCATTGAATAAGTATAGAGTCGCTGGTTTAGCGTGATCAGGCAAACAGCAGCAAGTCGTTTGGTCGTATAATATACACACATTTAGTGTTCCGACTCTATTGCAGAAAGATAAAAGATACAGCCTCGTGAAAGCAAACAATCTCACGCTTCGTTGCGCACTTTGTGGTTCTAGGCCTATGTATGCGACGTTTGCTCTTTAAAATATCGAGGTAGAATTAGCCTGGAGCAGTTACTTCATAGATAATGCCGCTCTTTTATTTCATAGTAGTACCTATGTATGAAAAATATGTAAACCTATTTTCCTAATTCAATGTTTATTTTAAAATAAGATACAATTAATTTTAATATTCTCTTTGACTATTTTATAACTAACATTTGCGCTCTCTATACTGAGTTCATGCTTCAGTAAATCTAACACCAAATAATTTGTTAAAGGACATTTTTAGTGCATAAGCATTCTATAAAAATAATTCATCATTCTTTTAGATAAAACCTCAGCAAATATGTAGGTGAAAATTTACAGAATTTACATAAAGGTTACAATTCAACTGATTTGCTATATATATATATTTTATTTATTTATTTATTATAAATATTTTTTTTTTTTGAAAGAATTTTTTGTTCATATATGTATATGTACATACATAATGTATGTATTGTGTATGTGTATATTATAATACATATTATATATATATACTCGTATATATATAGTTTTGTCTTTTTATATAATATATATATATATATATATATATATATATATATATATATAAAATAAAAATATAAATTAAAAAAAATATATATATATTTAATCGCTGATTAGATTTATTTTTAACTTCAAAACCCCTTATTTAAAGACTAAAAATGATAAAAATATACATTATGGTTTTAACCAATAAAAACCGTACAGCGCTTTGACTGTTAAAATTGGTTAAATAAAAAGAAAAAATCTGATAATCCTGATGTGGACACTACCTGACTTCCTTTTACGCCTATTAAATTACATATACAAATTTTTTTTAAAAGTACATCAAATTTTATTTCACTAATAACTTCTAATTTTTTTCATATTTATTGTTATTATTGAATTATTATTTATTGTAAAAATTCTTTTACAACCAGAATTAATAAATAAACATATTTAAATTTTTTAAAAATTAAAAAAAAAAGGAGTTGAAGATTTTTTCGAACCAATGTCCCTTCCACTTATAAGATCCAAATATTTCATTAATTAAAGATTTATTTGGATATTACCAATGAAAATAAATACCACTTATGATATGTCGTTGAAAATCTTTCAATGAGCACTTATTACTACAGGTAAGAAAATGTCAAAAATCCAATTTTGTTAGAATTTGGCCTTTTTTGAACATTTTTGGTTCACTCGATTGCAATCGAAATGGAAGGTGCACAACTAGATGTTAAAATTCTTAAATCCAAAATTTCAACATTCTATGGCTAATGGTTTTTTTAGTTATGTGAGATACGTACGTATAGACGTCACACCCAAACTAGTTAAAATCGATTCAGGGATGGTCAAAATGGATAGTTCCGTTTAAATTTGAAAACAGAAATTTTTCGCATTTACATTATTTAAAAACAAATTTTATTTTATCTAAATTTTATTATTTTGTTTTTTAATAACAATATGTAATGTTAAGCGTTATTTGCTGGTAAAAAAATTGTGGTAAACAAAATTAAAAACGTACACCTAAATCTATTTTTTTTTTTAATTATTTAAAATAATTAATACAGTTACATAATTACTGTAATAATACAATTTAAATAGCTAGTGATGTCGTTGATAGAACTCCACAAATTGTTGTTATACATCTTAGGTCGTTCGTGATGCTGGCATGTTCTCCATGATTTGAAAGGCTGATAGTTTTGTAGTTCCTCCTTCTTAATTGTTTGTAATTCTCTACCGTTGAACCTGTTATTTATCTGATCCCTTGGTCAATCGGAGCAGAGAGTCAAATACAAATATTTGAAGAATAGTATGTAAAACACAATACCTATGATTAGAAGATATTTTAAAGAAAATGATAAATGAATTTTACTACGTAAAGTTGCAGAACATAGTTTAACATTTATTATTAAAGTCAATATTTAAAGCTGTGCGAGATTAGTTTAGACAGCTTATGATGATTTTCACTGCAATAAGTGTTTGTGTAAAAAAAAAAATCTTTTTAAAATATTATTAAATTTATTAACTAAATGAATAAGTGAATTTTAGACTTTAAAACCAACTTACCACCAAAGATATAACAATATGACTTCTTTTTTAATGGTATTTTTTTTTTAAATCTCATCGCTTAAGATATAAATTGCTAATTTTAACCCAGTTTCCTTTTATTTGTCTTTTCTTTTAATAAATCGAATTCATTGTATTTATTGAAAAAAAAAAAACTATTTTCAGTAGTTTAAAAAATAACATTTTACTGTTTAAATTTTATTTTGCTTAATTCATCTTTTAAATAAAAAAATATATTGTAATCATACGTTGTAATTCACACAATGTTTGTTATTATTATTAACACACACTTAGAAAACTAGTGCACGAGTACTAGTATATTCTCAGGTGGTGATTGACATCGACCCACCGGGTTGATCTAGTGGTGAACTTTTCATCATAAATCAGTTGATTTGAAGTTAAGAGTTCTTAGATTCAAATCCTTGTAAAGCCAGTTACTTTTAAATGGATTTGAGTACTAGATTGTGAATACCGGTGTTCTTTTATGGTTAGGTTTCAATTAATCTCATATTTTAGAATTGGTTGACCTGAGACTGTACAGGACTATACACTTCATTTACATTCGTATATATCATTCTGATTCATCCTCTAAAGTAATATTTTACGGTGTTCCGGAGGCTAAAACGGTAAAAGATAAGTGGCGATTGACCTCAATTTTTTCTTCCTCACATGTGGAATCCGCTGTTCCTCACCTATTATCCTGACTATAAATTAAACGGTCGTCATTTCGGAAGAACTAAATTAATCCTGTACTTTTTTTTCTTTCTAACCAATAAAATTAGATTCCTTTATAGCATTTACTCCACCTACAACTGAGTTCAGGGGTACTCTTGTTAAAACTACATATAATTGTTGTTCTGTAACAGTATGCAACCTGTTAAACCTCTATTTACTATGTTATTATGCAATTACAGTAACGATAAATGAATTTTATATCTACAATTAATATCTACAAAACTTCTTTTCTGTTGGTCTTCTTTTTCATCGCTTAAAAAAGAAATTACTAGTTTAAATAGTTTCCGTTTTATTTAATCTCTGGGACCACCGTTAGGTATTGCTTCACAGAATGAGATGAATGATTTGTAGCGTGTGAAAATGACATGCCTGACCAGGATTCGATCCCGTGACCTCCGGATGAAAGGCCGAGATGCTACCACTCGCGCCACGGTGGCCGGCAGTTTCATTTTATTTGTCTTTTCTTTTAGTGGTTCTAATTCGTAAGTACTTAATGTAAAATATTTATTTTCAGTAGCTTTAAAAATAATTTTTTGACGTTTAGATTCTATTATTAAATTAACAGTATTTTTATATTAAATTTCTTATACATGGTTTCCGCTGGTATTTAATTTTTTTTTTTATTTGTCCATCTTATCAGGAAAAAATATGTAAATTCTCAAGAGCTTTGGGTTTTTTCAAATCATCACCAGGAGATTAAAAATATTAAAATAAGTAAAAAATTAAAATGAGAATATCGTCATGACTTAATGTCAACAGTATAATCAATTGTTGTATACTGTTGACATTATAACTCTTTCTTTATCTATTTAGCCTCCGGAACTACCATAAGTTATTACTTCAGAGGATGAATGAGGATGATGTGAATGAAATGTAGTCTTGTACAATCTCAGGTCGACCACTCCCGAGAAGTGTGTTTAATTGAAACCCATCCACCAAAGAACACCGGTATCCACGATCTGACATTATAACTCAGATACTGTTAACATAACTCATGACTGTATTTTAATATTTTTAATCTCCTGATGATGGTTTGAAAACACCGAAAGATCTTAAGAAGTTACATCTTTGTTGCTAGCAAGGTTGATAAAAAACATACTTAATTATTTTTATATTCTTGATTAATTCCTATGATTTCTTAATAGTCCGAAAAAGTTAAATTAAGAAGAAAAAAATAAAATATATATATTATTTCTCAACACCCAGCAATAGAGTACATTATTTATATGATGGACAGAATAACACATGATATTACAAGCTCAAAGTAATACAATGTGTCATCTTGGATAATGTATCCCATACCTTTGGTCTGATATTTTACACACCAGTATGAGTGATGTTCTACAATGCTCTACTACTCCTATGAAATAAATTACTGTTCTGAAATTCCATTGTGGTTTATATTACTTCAAACTATTACCATTTTCAGAATCTTGTGCTTTATTTTTATTTTTAACTACACTATCCATTACTTCTTTTTCAAAATGTAACCTGAATTAATTATAATCTATTCCGATTTGTGTAATCATATTATATTTATTCTATTTTATTAACTTTGAACATCTACATGCATAAATAAATAACATATTTTATTAACATTATAAATAGCAATAATTACTAAACTGATTATTAAACTTTTCATTTGTTTTGTGATGGCTTTGTTTAAATCGATTTTCTCAGTATTAAATTTAATAATTTAATGACTTCTATTTCTCGCTAAATAATTTACATCAAGCTTAATACTATTACATAAAATTTGAAGTTATACAGAATATTTACTTAATATTAATATTTGTTTTAATATTTTTGTTGTCACTACTTTTAAGATTATGAAATTATTAAATTTAAAATGTAGAACACAAAGCGAGAAATTAGGTACTCTTGAGGGCTAAATGTACAGGAGATACCACCATATAAAGGGATGGAGCAGAAGAAACACATATTCTTATAAACCGCTAGTAGTCAGCAGCGAGTGGGATTATTGAACTTTTTTTATCTTTGTTGAACAGCTACGTAATCGGTATGGAGCTTTGGAGCGTAGAACATAGTGTGCTGTCAAGCAGTTTTTTTTTTAGAAACAATGATTCTGTGGTCACAGTTCAACGTCTTTTACGTTGAAATTTTAATGTTGAACGTCAAGATGCAGTTCCAGATCTAAACACCATATTTCGATGGGTTGAGGCGTTTTGAAGTACGAGGTGTTTAGAAGTATCTGTAATGAAGAAAAAACCACCTGTTCAGTCCGAACTCCGGAAAACGTAGACAGAGTGAGAAGGGCAGTTCTTTTTAGTCCGAAACGATCTGCTATAGACGACAAGCTGTAGCGCTGGATATGTCACGTTGTTTACTTTATCGCATCTCACATTTCACCCTTACAAAACAATGATAGTCCAGCAGCTAACCGAAAGGGATTTTATACAACGCAAAGAATTTTTGGCATAATGAACACCATTTTTACAAAAGATGCAAACCCTCTAATAATGATGAGTGACAAAGTCCACATTCATCTTGATGGCTATGTTAATATACAGAACTGTCGGTACTGGGCGTCGAAGAACCCACATGATATACACCAAAAACCTCTCCTAAGCTCAAAAGTAACAGAGTAGTGCAGTGTCTCCGATAGAGATTGTTTGTCCATACTTTTTTGAAGAGGGGGAACCGTAGTTACAGTGACATCTGCGCATTACATCACACGTTAGGTGACTTCTTGCGTCCAGAACTGGGAAGGCATCGGGTGAACATGAGAGAAATGTGGTTCCAGCACGGTGTTACAGGTCACTCGACGGAGAGCATCAATTGAAGTAGTTTGAAAAATGTTTCCTGGACATATGATTTCACCATTACACGATGTTTCTTGGCCTCCAACGCTCTCCCGATCTATCGGTTGTGACTTCTTTTTGTGGGGCTGCCTGAAATCAAGAGTGTACGTGAAGAAGCCACACACTAACCAAGACCTGAAAATTTTCATTTGTCAAGAAATTGAAGCTGTATCGATTGAAATGTTGGAGATAACCGTGCAGTGCTTTGAGGAGAGGCTCCGAATTTGCATCCAACGTCATCTTACTGGCATTATTTTCCAAACTTAATTAAGGTATGTTGATTTCAAAAATGTAATAAAAATATTATTATTTAATGTAAAAATCTTTTTGTCTATAAGTAAGATAATCAAAGTTATTCAGTATTGAAAAACATGTGTTTCCTCTGTTCCACTCTTTATTTATTACAAAAAAATTTTATTTCGTGTACAGCACAAAATAATGAAATAATAAAATTTAAGGAATTCTTATTTACCTTTCATTTCATACTTTAACTGTTCTTGTACATTATTCTGTTTACCAACAATCACAGCCCAGGAGTTACTCTTCGCTTTATAATTCAATTTTGCCCTCAATAAAACGTGAAATATAACAAAAATGTAATTTAAGAATACTATACAAGATTATCACTATCTCTAGATAATAAATAACTAAATATTTTAATAAATTCTAAATTGGATGTTGGGTGAGGTATGGATGAATTTCATCTCGTTTTCCTTTATCATAAAGTATTCCATATATGAAGTTTTATATGGTTAAACAATATTTCATCATCTGTATAACTTCACTAACATTGAAGCAATTTTCTTAAAACTCATCATACTGAAAAATGCAATAAGTGAACGGGTAAGAAATGGTAAATTGAGGTTTTAATTTTATAAAAAGAAAATATTAGTTTTTTTTTCCTAATGTAAAATTGTTGTTTACAGTCCCGTCTAGATAGCGCTATAGCACAGCTGTAGGTCTAGAAGGAAAAGTATTGTAATAGTTCCAGTTTGGCCATATGTAGTTTACACCGGATTTTGACGTTTTGACAGCTTAAGGAATAATTAAACCGGACAGAAATTTTCCGGATGTTAATGTTCGTATGTACGTGTATGTTTGGTGTTGACTTCTAAATCACGTTATATCTCCAGAAATACTGGCCTGATTTTGACCAAACTTGGTCACATTACTTCTATATATCGGGCATTGATGCCATTAAATTTTCAACTTAAAAATTCAAGGGGAAGAGGATGTAGAGGAAATCAGAATCACTATCTAATTTCGCCTAATGAAGGTCATAATTTTCTTAAGCATATTTTTTAATAATTAAAAAATAACAATATTTGTAGAAATACTTTTTACAAAATTGCACTCCCACCCCAAACAAATGTTCTAAACTGCTTCTATGTTGTGACGTCACAGGTGAGCAGTAGAATTAAATAAATGAATAATATTTAAAGTGTAAAAAGTTAACTCGGTCGCTCGGTTGACTTGGTGCCTGGTGCGTTAAGCCTCGTGGCTACACCAGTTTGCCGACCTCAAAAGCAAAATTTGTTCTATGTAAGTTATGAAATTATGTTTGCTTAGCTGATGCCGACTGTCACCGCTAGTACCGCCACACCTGCGCGAATCAAATGAGGTATGCGCACGCGCTTTAATTAGAATCATTGAATTAAACTAAAAAAAATATTATATTTAAATAAAATTATAAATATTTTAAATTAAGTTGTTGTTTATGTTTATATAAGCCATACATCAGAAACAACCTACAGTTACAGGATTTTTCCGGAACGCGGCTTTAGCTGAGTGATGGAAAAGTCGTGCAATTGTGTTTGTTAGCTCTTTTAATCAGTTTCTATGCTCCATTTAACTACATAATTTTATCTTCCGTAAATTATAGTTTAATTTTATTGCAATTTACATTCGTATAGTTTGACAAAAAAAAAAAAAGGGATAAAAAAAAAAAAAAATTTAATTAGCAATTTCTTTTTTAAATTAAAAGCAGTAAATAAAAGAATATTCATAAATATAGAAATGATTTCGAACGTACTTTTTTCCAGTTAGTGGTATTTAGAAAGTAGAAACCGATAATCCATCTGTCCTACTTGTAGATACATAAATAGAAAACACAACCACTCCATATGTACTCCAAACGCTGTTCTACGTTACGCAAACAAAAACTCGTTCCATAAATATCAGACTGTATGGAAAAAATAGAATAGCAGCACTTCAAAAATTTTCATAGCCTTCAGGAATTTAAGATCAAACAATCATATATAGGTTTACACATTTACATGAGGATGTGACACAAACAAATCCAAAAGTGAAATGGTAAAATGAAAACAACCAAACAAATAAAAATGTTTTACGTGAGGTAATGGGCCAGAACAAGTTATTTCGATCACTTTTATTTTGTTCACTTTACAATATCAATACAATTTCTCTATAATTTATATTTTTAATTGATGTTTTTTGTTTTGTATATACATACACTACCTGTGTTCGTATGAGTCTGTTGTGGGTTTATGTCTGGTTAGGGTTTTTAGAATCTAGACAACTTTTTATCGAACTGAATGAAGTCATGTTTATAAGTTGATCATTTCTATATTTCATTTATTTCTTTGTCGTTCTATTCATGTTTGTATATATTTAATTTCTATTTATTTATAAATAGAATTAAGGTAAAAATATTTTTTTTTTAATATTTTTTATTACTTGTGATTGATTTTACATGAAATTAAAAAAGAAAAAGAAAATAAATACAAAATTACAGTACAATCAAATGCTGGAAAAAAAATCATTTGTATTTTAATATAATTTTTATTAAATTAAAAATATACCCTATATTTTTTTCTTAAATATGTACTACTATTATTTTTTTTTTAATTAAACTTAAAATGTTGAAACTTAAATTTTTGTTTTTAGTTTCTTTTTACAAATGTTATAAAACTGATGATTGCTGCAGTAATAAAATTATAAAATATATTTAAAATTTGGAACAGGGAATTACATATATATATTTCTGTTTAGCTAGCGGTAGCTAGCTAATAAGTCCCTAATGGATAACGGTACCAGAGCAATAAAAACACTTTAAAATACATAATAATAATTTTAATACAAAAAAAAAATTCTGTAATACATATTATGTAGCATAAGTACTATATAATGACTGAAGATGACCTAAATAAATTAATTTCTGACAAATTTAAGTTATCCTAAGAATAAGAAGCTTATCATGCAAAGCGTATTATATAATAAATAAAAAATGAAATAATTTGCTATATTTTTTATTGAAGCAAAATAAACTATTTCGGTCATTTTGAGCAGTTACTTGATCAGATTCAATGTTTTTTATACTTTAGTATGTCACAGTAAATATGTTTAGAACTAGGAAAACTCAAGATCTAAATTCAGGTTTGGACAGCGGGTGACCATTCCAAGATCCAATGTAATTGCCGCGTTATTATTCCTCTCATCAAATAGCAATCAGTTTTGTAAGTTAAAGAGATCTTTCAAATGATAATCCGTTCCGTGGAGAATAGTTTTGATTAATATTAAAGTTAAGGTTAGAATTTTGTGGAATGAGATTAGAGTTAAGGGTAAGATTAGAGTTTGATGAAAAGAGGTAGGGGTACGTACCAAGGTACGAAAATACTAAACACCATCTCGCAGGACACTTGGCCGAAAGTTTACTTTTAAACGAAAACACAGTCACGAAAGGGAGAGACTACGCAGCATTTTCCATATTTGTCATGTACGTTGGAGAATCACATTACGATTAGCACCGTCAGTCACCTTCAATGGCTGACTCCGAATTCGATCCTGATTAATATTAAGATTAGTTTTTGGTTTATTTTTAATTTCTGACATTCAACTTCTTTTAATCTTTACTGTTTTTTGGAAACATACAATCATATATCAGTATGACAAAATCGAACGTTAATAATTACTTCGTACCACATGCCCAATATTATCCTATTTCAATGCTAATTAGAAAAATCAACTCTGATTACTGTGTTTATCTATTACATGCTTCGAATACATCTTTAAGAATGGGAAAGGCTGAGAGAAGTAGTGTAAAATAATCGATTAATGTACACCTTTCGTGGGAAACATGGAATTGTACATACATTGTCTTTTTCAACAATGGAAATTTTTGTCTGATATGGTAAAGAATTATATGAAAGAAAATGACACCTTAGAATCAGACCATTATTAAAAATCTTATGTGGACCAGGTGGTGTCTTCCTGGTACGCCTGTTAAATTACATATACACTTTTTTTTAATGAAAAGTACATAAAATTTTATTTCATTAATTACTTCTGATATTTTTACATGAATTTTTTTATTGTTATTATTGAATTATTATTTATTGTAAAAAATTACATTAAGAGGTTAATAATTATTAATAAATCAATATGTTTATATTTAAAAAAAAAAGAAAGGAGATGAAGTCTGATCGAACCGATGTTTATAAGAACCAAATATTTCATTAAATAAAATTTCAGTTTCTAGTTTCGGTGTGACGTTTGTACGTACGTATGTATGTACGTACATATTTCGCATAACTCAAAAACGATTAACCGTAGAATATTGAAATTTTTGATTTGGGACTGTTGTAACGTCCAGTTTTGTGTACCTTCCCTTTTGATTGCAATCGACTGAACTAAAATTATCCAAAAAAGGCCAAAATCTAAAAAAAATTGGATTTTGGACTTTTTCTTAACTGCAGTAATAAGATGTTATTGAGAGCTTATCAACGATGTATCATAAACTGTACTTCTTTTTATTGATTCCAAAGTTATAGTAAAAAATAAAATCTGAATTAATGAAATATTTGAATCTCAGTAGGGGAAGGCCATATCGGTTAAAATCAGACTTCATTCCCTTTTTTTTTTAACTTAATTATATTGATTTATTAACAATAAATTAACCACTGATTGTAAAAAGAAATTTTACAATGAATAATAATTCAATAATAACGATAAAAAAATAAAAAATATCAGTTATTAATGAAATAGAATTTCATGTACTTTTCATTTTTTTTTTTAAAAATGCGTATATGTAATTTCATAGACATGCAAGAAAGTTATCTGGTGTCATATCAGATTTTTTAAATTGATGTGATATTATTAAAAATTACCAACTAAAATATCGTACATTTAATCATAAACAAGATAAAGCATGTACATATATGTACAAGTAGAACTTGTGAATAATACACATATGTACCTCCAGTCAAAAGTATGCTTACTTTTTTAGTTTCTCTTATTTTTTACAAAACCATAAATTTTTCAACTTTAAGACAATTAGAATTTATATTTTTTGTTCTTTGTTCTGGTTTTTAATACATTGTTTTCTTTATTTGTTGATTCATGCCATTTTATAGTCTCTCTTTTTTTATGTACTTGGTTATTTTTAATTAGTCATTAGCTATTATAACTAACTTTAAGAGAAAAACCCACATATTAATTTATCTTTTATTATCTTTATTATTTTGTTTCTCAACAACACTAATTTTAATTTAATTATTTTAAATTTAATTTAATTACTGTTGGTAACAGTAATTTTTTAATAATCAGTAGTATTAACATTTAATTAGTAATCTGATACTGATAGTATTTTTAAAGTTGATTTAGTTGCTTCAACCGTGAGAACTAATAAATATGTAAAGTTGTAGAAATTTGTAGATAGATTTTGTATGGATGCACGGAGGACCAATATGAATATATTACGTATAGTAGCTGATGTGGTGTAGTCGTTTTTAAATGAAGAAAGACCAGCTCTTGGTTAAACGATTATTTATTGTTGTAAATTGTAGTATATGCGTTGATGACTTTGAAGGCATAATAGTATAACATAGTATAAATTTGAATAGTATAATTTTCTTGAATGTATTGAAATTAACACTTATGAATAATAAACTTGCGTAATAACATAAAAGACTTCTGAATAATTATACTTATGAGTGATACTTTGTATGTTGCAACTAATATGTACGAAATACTACAGGCTACTGTCCGGGCGTCTGATCTAGTACTGACTACTGCCGGTGTCTCTACTGCACTCGGATAGCAAGAACGATCCGAACCATATCGGTGTATATCCTTCATCGTTCTCAATGCATAGAACGTAACAGTATTATCATAATGCAACTCTAAGAACGATGATAACAAAAATTGCAACACCAAAAAAAAGTTTTTATTTTAAAAAAAAAGGTAACTTAAGTTTCTGCATTAACAGTAGAATAGTAAAATCGCAGTATTTTACAAGTTTCCACCCTTGATGAAGAATGAAAGTGGCGGAAATCTTATAAACATTTTTTTTGGAAAAGTTTTGATTAAAAATTTACATTTCTACATTAATAAAAAAATAGAATAAGAGCTTAAAGGATAAAAAGATGATTGAATAAAAGTTTTTTGATTGATTTATTTTCCTACCATATTTATCTTCTTTTTTTTTATTATTATTTTTTTATTAATTAGTCTTATTTTAAAACAAGAATTTTAATTAAATATTAAATTTTCTAATTAAATAATTTTTATCAGGCTTTTTAATAAAGAATAATCTTATTAATTTTAATTAATTTATAGAAAGAATACTAATAGCATGAGATAATTGCAACTTTGTAATAAAAAGTTGGTGTATTAGATAATATCAATTTTTTATGGAGTTTTATATCTTATTACGAAGTTATTTCTTAAACGATAATCTTATAAAATAATGTCAATAAAGTTATTTAATTAAATTTCTCAAATATTATAGTAAAGAAAAATGAGGTAGAATATCATAAAAAGAAAATTGTACGTTTTTATCTCAAAATAAAAATACGAGATCATATTTATTTGAACCATATATATATATATATATATATATTTATTTTTTTTTTTGTCTATTCATTAAAAAGCAGATTTTATTTTAATTTATTTTTTTTGGAAGTTCTTCCGAGATTCGTTAAATTTTTCTTCCAGATAAGTTAAGTGAAAGACATTTTAAAGTAAAATTACATTTCTTTCATAATAAATTTAAAAATATTTTCTTTATTTTTTTCATCATTATGTAGTAGTAATAAATTGTTATAGTACAATGTAAATTTATTTTATAATTTATATTCTAAAATTCAAAAATTTGGATGAAAACTTAAGATGAAATCATGGCTTACACGTGTTGGTAATCTTTTTTTCTGCATTGCTTTTTTTAATTTTACCATCAAAACGAGATTTTTTACATTATTATATTTTTTTAGATTAGCTCATATTTAATACGGACAACATTTGTAGCTCTATCAGTTCCTTAAATAGAAATAAAACTTATAATATGATTTTACATCTTTAGATCTCATTCGGAAGTTCCTGGGTCTAAATCCTGATAAAGCTAAAAAATGCATTTGTCTCATGAACAAAACACTCAATATATAAAAACGAATTAAGGTATCTCATTCCGTCTATACCTACCAAAGATAATAAATAAACTTAAAAATGTATTAACACACACACACACACACACACACACACACACACAGAGAGAGAGAGAGAGAGAGAGAGAGCGAGAGAGAGTATCCACTAGCATATTATCCTCATATTCATCCTCTAAAGTAATACCTAAACGAAAGTTCCGGAGGCTAAACGAAAAAAGAAAAAAGTAACAAAATAAGAACAATTTAATAAATAAAAAATTTAGTAATGGTACATATTTACCTTATCTTTCTAAATAGTCGCCATTTCGTCATTCAATGAGCTCAGACAAATGCACCATACAGCATTATAGATTCATTATAATCTTCTTTAATCAGCAAAAGCCCATCATCCTCATATACGATGACGCGGCATCCATTGGGTAACCTCAACGGCATTAAAAATTCCAGAATTCAACAAAGTAGGGCAGGAGTCTTAAATACTACCCATGTGCGTATTAGGGTAGTGCGGGTATTACACTATCCTAATAGCGTTTTTCCCACTTTTGAGATGCCGTCTTGAAAAAGACATCTCGAAATAACTGTATAAGCTTATTATACGTACAATCACGCTTTTGCAGCTGAAATAAGACAGAGAACCGCCATAATCTATTAAAATCCAAAAAAGTACCTAAGACATACTCAAACTCACTAGAAGAAACAATGTTCATAGCCTTAATGTGCATTTTTGGTACTCATGCCCGGGCAAAAACCATACTGATGATCATCAGTATGTTTTTGCCCGGGCAACAACTTTAACAACATTTATTATTATTTTTTTATTAATTAGTCTTATTTTAAAACAAGAATTTTAAATAAATATTAAATTTTCTAATTAAATAATTTTTATCAGGCTTTTTAATAAAGAATAATCTTATTAATTTATAGAAAGAATACTAATAGCATGAGATAATTGCAACTTTGTAATATAAAGTTGGTGTATTAGATAATAACAATTTTTTTTATGGAGTCTTATATCTTTATATCTTATTAACGAAATTATTTCTTAAACGATTATCTTATAAAATAATATCAATTAAGTTATTTAATTAAATTTCTCAAATACTTTATAGACTTACTCAGAACCTTTTCAGCCTGACTGGCAGAAACATTAAAAGCCTATAGGATTATGTGGAGTCCTTGTCACCACCTTTAAAAAATAATTTAAGAATACCTTTTTTTCATCAAACAAGGAAAGTTCCAGGAAAGAGCATCCTATTAAACATTCTAGTCAAAGTACCAACACAAATTCCGAAGAGCGGACAATGAGCTCCTCCGTGATTCCATTGAAACCCGAGGCTTTATTCCTACTGCAAATTACCTGGCTAATATCTCTCTGTAATATCTCTGGCTCTGTAATTTCCACAGAAATCAGAGCAAAGAGCAGCAACTTCCTCTATCGGATTCGCAAGTGATACGAGCTTTCATTAGTCGTAACATCATCCGGTATTAAATCATTCAATAGAATATTTAAAATCTCAGCTTATTAGAAATAACACTCTACAGGATCTAGAGACCTGACATAAGAATATTTTCATCCATTTAAGCCCTGTATTACTCCAAGTATTCTTATTTCTTTTTTCTCTAACAAAATAACGACATGGATCCTTTTTGATGTCCTGACAAAATGAAAATAGTCAGACTTGTTCCGTCAATAATCATCTACCAAAACAGCTCGCCTTTTTGGATTACTCTTCAGCTGAACAGTTGCTCTAAAATTGTTCACGGACTACTCGAACTACTCGAAATGAATTCTCAGAAAATTTATAAATTTTGTATTATTTTTAGCAATTTTATGATTATATTCTACTGCAATCCTATAATCGTTAATAAAAGGTAAATTTCAAATGAGTTCATTTTAAATTTATATATCCTTTCAGGAATGATGTTCACATCATCAGAAAATAAATATGCTTTAAGTAAACCGACACCAGAAGGCTCATCAAATGATGCATATATCTCTAATTGGTAAACAACAGAGATGCTTTTTAATCTTTATATTTGAGCATGATGTAATTTAACTTGAACATAATTTCATGAATTTTTTTATTTTTGTAATTTAATTCAAATGAATTAAGTATAAAATTAATATTTAATATAATTAATTAAAGTTTTTGATATTTTAATTAGATTTTTTACTCTTCCCAATTTTTTATGAATTTAATTACATAATTTATAAAAGTAATAAAAGTTATTCAAAGTTAAAATTTGAACAATTTATAAAGCATAAAGTAAGTTATATTTACAATAACTTGGATTTTTAAAGTAATTGCTTATAAAAACAATTTTTACTTCCTTGTAAGAAGTAAAGGAAATATTGTTTTTTTTTTTTCACCTCCGGAATCACCGTTAGGTTATAACTTCAGAGGATGAGATGAACGAATTGTAGCGTGTGTGAAAAATGCCATGCCTGACCGGGATTTGAACCCGGGACCTCCGGATAAGGAAATATTGTGATCGCGAAAAATTTTGGTTTCAGATTTCAACAAAAACATTTATTTCAACCATCCCTAAATCCATTTTGACTAGTTTCGGCGTGACGTCTGTCGTACGTATCTCGCATAACTCATAAACGATTAGCCGTAGGAGATTGAAATTTTGGATTTATGGCTGTTGTAACATCTAGTTGTGTACCTATTATTTTGATTACAATCAACTGTCCAAGTGTCCAATAAACATTATCATAAGTGGGTTTTATTTTCATTGGTTCCAGAGTTATAGCCAAATAAAATTCTAATTAATGAAATATTTGGATCTTATAACAGGAAGATACATCGTTTCAAATTCGACTTCATCACCTGTTTATTTATTTATTTTTTTGTTTTCAACTTTTTGTTAAATATTTTTTTAAATATATTGATTTATTAATAATTATTAACCTCTGATTGAACAAAAACATTCTACAATAAATAATAATTCAATAATAACAATGAATATATATATATGTAACATTTTTTATAATATATTATTTTAATCAAGTGATTCTTCTGCAACCATTTTTGGCGGAGATACATCAGAAAATATGGTTTTCTTCCTCGCTTACTTTCATGTAAAAATTAAATTTATTTATTCATTAAATAAACTGCTTTAATGTAATTAATAACTATTTATAATATAGATTTATTGTGGTCGTAAATCATTATTAGTTTTTATGAATAAAATTTGCAAATTTGATTGTTTTACATAAAAATTATTGTTAGTTGTAATGATCTGACAAATGCAAAATATATTTATTTATAAGTTCAGGTAACTATAAATGACAACCAGTTATAATTATACAGTATTTTTTAAATTAAATTAGAAATTACTTCTGTTATGTATGAAAAATATTTAAAAAATCTTTTCGAGATTTGAAATAGAACTTTCCGAATAAAAGCAGAGACGCTGCCTCTCTCAGTATTACGTAATATTTTATTAATACGACGTACATTTAACAGGAAGTGGTCTTTCATAAAACTGCATAGCTACATATTTTAGATAATTCCAGCTGACTTTTATATTCGCCTCAATTTAAAAAGTTAAACAACTTCAATTATTAACAACCGACGAGCTCTAGAAACAAGAAATCCTGTCTTACATTAAACTTTATAATTATTGTTGTGTCTATTTATGGATGATTGTATCATCGTCAATTGCATAGAGTACTTAGAGTACCTTGGGAAGGAGGGAACTAAACAGCTCGCTTTAATATGACTTACACTTGTGTTAAGCATGTGAAGGCAAGAGTTTCTAAAGGGTTCATGTAATGAGGTTGGCCTGGAGTGAGAGACCGAAGTGGCTGCCCAGATTCCGGTCCAAAAATTATCAAAACGAGACATCTGCGTATATTGCTCAAAATTGTTCCTTTAAATAATATGTTTATTCACCGCTTGTTTTCAGTAAAGTTTTGTTTCAAATTCTATTGACAGAATTAAATTATTTTGTCTAATTAATAAACAGTAACTGTGTGATATATATTTATATCACTAATTTTAATTCGAGCACATTTAAATGAATATACGTCCGTCCATTTCAATTTTCTGTTTAATTATTTAATTTTTGATTACGTTTAGCTCAAATTAATATCTACTTATTATATAATTACTATAAAAATATACAGTAAAACAAAAAAGTGATACTTATTTTTTTTAAACTTGCATTTTTAATGTTTTTTCATTTAAAAAAGTTTTAATTTAGATGACTTAATTTGCCAGATAAAAGGCGTCATGCCTATTGATAATAATCATTGTTTAATTAGAGTTATAACTTTTAGACGTCTATATACATTTTTATAGTTTAGTGTTTCAATTATTCTTTTTTTCGTTATTAATATTATTTTTTATAAATATGGAGTGATATCAATTTTAATGAGCGGCTGGCGGACGCATTTCATTATATAATATGACATCTACCTGTTGTAGATGTCATATTAAAGACACGGCGCAGATATCTAAGATTATGTTACCTAGACTACAACAATATACGCCTAATATCGCCTATCTAACTAGCACTCCTATAATTTTTCTAATTCATTCTATCCAATTTATTTTTTCAAGATTTTCAGGAACTATATATAAAATTCCTGATTAGCAAACTACTTTGGGAAAGTAACAAGCCGTATAGAAATTATTAAATATGTATTTTATATCTTAAAATATTTTTAAAATTATTACACACACACACATATTATATATAAGGTGTGTTATATATATATATATATATATATAGAGAGAGATAGAGAGAGAGAGAGAGAGATATTGAAAGAGACAGAGACAGACAGACAGAGAATGATAAAGACATGAGAGTCTTTCATTTTCAGCGAGAAAATAAGAATTGCAGTAAAACAGAAGGTGCGAGAGTAACATCAACCAATTTTTATTTTATTTTGAAGCTTCTAACATTATATTTCGAAAAACAATATCATTCATATAGCCTACTCGGCTACGCTTGACTTAGCCAAGTCTATCAACAAATTTTTGCGACTAATGACTGATTTCACCAATAACGCGTCGAATGTTATCTTTAAAGTGAATAATCGTTAGTGGTTTCATGCTATATATACTTGGGTCTTAGTATAATCCCAGAGAAAAAAGTATAGGATAGTCAAATCACACGTTACTCATGGCCGATTGGCATTATCATTTCGTGAAGTTATCGAATTGCCAAAGATTTGATGAAATAACTGAATTTCAGCAGTTGTGCGACACTTGGCACCAACCTATTGAAATTACATTTCATTCAAATTAAAATTTTCCAAATTTTCTCACAAAATATCACGAATATCAGGTTTATAGCATTCACTATTTACTATAACAGCATCTTCTTGATAATTTTCCGAAAAGAAAATAGACCAATGATGCCACCAGCCCATAATCCGTACTAAACAGTGATTTTTTTTTCAGATTTAATGGCCGCTGGCCATTTATTAGATTGAACCATTGAATCATTTATTGTATTGGAATCATCCCAAATATGGCGACAATTTTTCTTGTTTACAAAGCCGTCAAACCAAAAATCAGCCTCATCTGAAAATACGATTATTATTTTTTAATGAAAATTTAGATTCATTTTTAGCTACTCTAGAGTCCAATCGTTAACTTCTATGCAAAAATAGTTCCGTGGCTTTAATTCTTGTGTAGTTGAATCTTATATGGGTGCAACATCTTGATACAAAATTTGCTAAGTGGAATAAAAGTTCAATTCTTGTTAACGAAAACATCCATCAATTTTGATTTTAAACTCTTACTATTACAGCAGAAATATTGATTTTAGACCCTTCAATAAAATTAATCCTATGATTTTTTTTTTTATCCTAGTAGTTTTAAAGATTTTTTTTATTATATTATTCTAGTAATAGCCTGACATGAATTAATGTAAACAGTTAATATTTTATTGTTACCATTCAAAACATACAATTTTAAAAAAATAACCCAAAATATGAAAATTAAGTAAATAATAGTTTGTTTTTTTTTACAGAAAATTATGTTCAGATATTTAAAGAAATTGCCTGAATTCTTTATTTATAACCTAATAAATACATAAAATATATGTATAAAAATAGAATGTATTTTTATTGAAAAAAATCTGTTAGGTTAATCATCCCTAACCTTAAATAATTAATACCAGCTTTTACAATTAACTTAAATCCCAACTGTAACTTAAATCACCCTTTTAATAAATTTTGTTTATTTTTATTTTTGATAGAATTATTGAAATTGACTTGCAAAATTAAAAAGCGAAACGTTTAACTCGTCATCTACATCTGCCGGCCAATTAAATTAATGTTTAGTATGCTGCTGATTTGTAGATTAACTGGTCTTGGTTTCAATCCTTGTCATGCATCTGACATTTTTTCCACGATATTTCATAATTTTTTTAAAATTTAACAATATATACTACGTAGAATAAATGTGTAGCACATCCAAAGCCGTGAAAATTAAAATAAATCCGTTGTCTTAATTTTCAGAATAAAAAATGTGTAATCTTAAAATATTAAATAGACATAAATTGTTTCTTAAATTATAAAAATTTTCATCACTATTCTTTAGTAGTTTTCACTGTAACATAAGTTCTTCTGTATCTGACGTTTTATGGAATTTACCTTACTTTAAACATTTATTTCGTATGCTAGTACAGAAAAAGAAAGATAGTGCAGTCTGTGTTCATGGAGCAACTCCATAAAGAAACATAATGATTTCTTAATTTACGACAGTTTCTTCCCTTATCTATTGTAGTTTCTTACTTGTTTATGGCAACTTACCGGCATTAATTTAAATTTTAATTCTAGAATTTATAAAATTTGGCTTTTTTAAATATTAATTATAATAAACAAAATTAATTTTTTAAAAGTATAATAATTTTTATGAATTTCATGATACGTAAAATATTTTTTAATTTATATTGAAAAAGATAATAATGAAGTCTAATTTGATTCTTATTATTCCTATTTTGGTTGTTATATAACGCTTACACTGCCAAAGTGCGGCGCAATTATACTAAATCTCTTGTGAAAGTGGGCGAAATATTCCGCTTAAAAAAAAAAAATTTAATTATATTTTATAAATACTACATTATTATTTAAATAATACTATTTATATCTTGAAAAATATCTACTTAATTAAAGTATTCTCTTAAAAATTTCTAAGACGTTAAGAAAAAGTTAATTTTGGTTTTATTTTTTAGGATTATAAAATGTTTATTCATTCGAAAAGAATGTTTTTTCTTCACTTGGACTATCTCTACAGTCATTGATAATAACAAACAATTGCTGATTAATATAAAATAGCAAACGAGTCCATATATTATAACCGTTTAGTTAAATGAAGTGTCAAAGAAAGATGTAAGTCGTATTTTTATCGATTGTTTCAAATTTATTCACATTATTATAAGCAAAACATTTTTTCAGTTTCATTTAAAAAACAAAAATCCTAAGGTCTTAATAGCAGAATAGAAAAGGTTTAAAAATTAAATACAGTACTATTAAAATGTAATGTAAGCAAGTGCTATTTTATTATTACTAAATATATTACATCTTCTTAATTGTTCGAACGAGTCGAAGTTAACTTAATTCGACCTTCTGACATTTAATTTGTTTGTTTATAATAGAGTAAAGGTCAAATGCATTTAATTTTATTCTATATATTCTAAAATGCGTTGATGAAATTTTAAATCAATTATACTATTTTCAGTTTAAACAATTTTATTTATCTACGCTAACATTTCTAAATTAATCCCATTACTTCCCGTTAAATTCATTCCATTTATTATCACCTATCCCAGATCTAAATTAGGCATAAAAGAGACAAAATATTCCTTAGTTTTTTTCTGTTAGAGATTTTATAACTCACTTTAAATCAGTACCCCTCTCAGCAGTTTGATATATACTGTTCTGTTATTAATACCATTTCTTAGGTACCCAGATCTCTATCATTAATACATATCTCTTCATTTTATTAGCTTGTTATCTAATACTATAGTTTTTTTTGTAAATAAATCAATAAGTTCTATAGTTAATTTTTCCCTTTCAAAAATATTTTTATTTTTTTTTTTCAAAAATTGCTTTAAATTATTGGCTACCTTATAAAAAATTAAAAAAATGGAATTATTGAAATAATTTTCATGTTTTATTATAATATCAAAAAAAATAAAATTCTTTTAAATTAAATACACTCAGTAATATAGACTTTAAGCATCGTAATGTAAAGAATTCTAGATAACTCAAATTAGTTAAGAATTTTTATACGGATTTGAATACTAGATCGTGGATACCGGTGTTCTTTGGTGGTTGGGTTTCAATTAACCACCATTCTCAGGAGTGATCGACCGGAGATTGTACAAGACTACACTTCATTCGCATTCATACACATCATCCTCATTCATCCTCTGAAGTAATACCTTACGGT
>JAAAKQ030475979.1:0-13575 GCA_010016005.3 Zanna intricata | reverse complement strand
CCGCCTACGCCCCTCTTTCCCTGCCTGTCTCGGACGGAGCGGGCTCCTCAACTGTGTTAATACTAGCTGGGGGGGGGGGGGGGCTTGATCTTCTTGCCGATCAACTCTCTTCATGGTCGTTCGTCTACTTCAACAGCTATTCACAATATCCTATCGGACCGTCATTCCCGTTCGATTCTTGCGTCCAAAGAACCAAGGGGCAGGGGAGTTCCCGTGCTTCCTCACCGCAGCCCATCCCCGGAAGGGACGAAATGGGCTCCACAGAGGGCTGTCCCCTCCCGTAGCCCACTTCTCACTGGTCAGTTATCCTAGCTATTTTAATACGGCTTTGTATGTCTACAAAGCCGTATTAAAATTTAATTTCAGAAAGGATCGTTTTCCAAACATATAAGTTAAGAATTTTTTATTTTAACTTTTTAAAGCTTTACTTTTCAATTTTTAACTTAAAGAAGCAATCTGGGACTAGAATAATTATCCAAAGAGAAATTATGAAAATTTTGAGATTTACTTATGAGAGTACTTTTTTGGCAGAAACCTTTTTTTTTGTTTTTTTTATTTTCTTTAGCCTCCAAAACCACAGTTAAGCATATCTTCAGAGAAATGAGAGGAATGAATTTTTGGCAGAAACCTAAAATTAAAAGAATTTCTAAACGTCATTTACTTCCGGAAATTTGGTTTAAAAATACGTAAAACTAAAATAAAGAAAATGAAATACTATATGAAGTACAATGAAGGATTAACATTATAATAGAGGCATATAATATAGAAGAGTTTACAGAATTTTTCTCTTAATTAAAATTACATGCTTGGATAAACTGTAAAGTAGAGATATGTAATGTGACACAAGAGGAACATTTATGAAAAAAAAATTTGATTTTAAATCAAATATTTTGCATTAAATTTTAAATCAAATACAGATTTAATCATTAGAAAATATTATTTTATAAATATTTTTGCAGTGTGTCACTCTAAAATAACAAAACATGGGCTGTAAAAAGCAGAAAGGAAAAGAGTAAAGGCCTTTGATTGTAGGAGAACGTTGAAAATTAGGTAGTTGATACAGTTAGAGTAACAAACAAAATGATCTTGAAACAAAGAGGTGAAGAGAGAAATTTGTTCAGAATGTTTTTCGAATTACTCTGATAAGATATACATTGAATCATTCGGATTCAATTAATTAGGTCATAGAGGGATGAGTGCCATTTTTTTAATTATTATAAAATACATTCTCGCACTTACGTAAATATTATATTCAACTTTTGTTTATTGACCATGTAAACCAGAATTTATTTAAATAAATGAATACTCATTCTTACTTCCTTGTACGTGCACAAAGTATAAGTATTCTAATCGGGAAAAATTTCGGTTTTAAAATTTCAACGGAAATATCCATTTTGACCACCCGTGAATCGATTTTGACTAGTTTCGGCGTGACGTCTGTACGTATATACGTACGAATCCCGTATAACTAAAAAACGATTAGCCGTAGAATGTTAAATTTCTGGATTTAGGACTGTTGTAACATCTAGTTGTGCATCTCCCCTTTTGATTTCAATCAACTAAACTAAAATTGTCCAAAAAAACCCAAAAACAAAAAGAAATTGGATTTTTTATTTTTCTTAACTGCAGTAATAAGTCCTTATTGAAAGCTTTTGAACGATCTATCACAAGTGGTACTTATTTTGATTGGTTCCAGAGTCAAAGTCGAATATAATTTTAATTAATGAAATATTTAAATCTTACAAGGGGAAGTACATCATTCGAATCAGATTTAATCACCTTTTTCCTTTTTTTAAATTTTTTGTTTTGAATTTATATTTTTAACTTTTTTTAATTTAAATATATTAATTTATTAATAATTATTAACCCATGATTGTAAAAAAAGTTTTACAATAAATAATAATTCAATAATAATATTAAAAAAATGTTGAAAAAATCAAAAGTTATTAGTGAAATAAAATTTGATGGACTTCTAAAAATTAGTATATATAATTTAACAGGCGTTACTACATACGTGTGTATGTGTAAAAGATTTGGTGAAACATCTGATTATTTAATATTAATTGAAAATTATAATTTATAAACGTATTATTTTTTTTATTTTCGTACAAGGAAGTCATGTGGTGTCCACAACAGATATTTTTTTTTTTTAGTATATAGGATCACCATAAATACCTATTTCTTTAACTTTGTAAATTATTATTGAAAAATAAGTTTAAATAATAAACATTGTTGACATAAATATCACTATTTTTTTCTATTAGGAACTAAAAACAGAACAAAAGTATAGATTTTTCATTAGCTCTTTCTACTTCCCTGCCAGGTTTGAAATATTTATTGGTCTTTACTGACGAGAAAGAATTTTAAAAAAGGTCTCCTCTGTTACAAAAACGTAAAAGTCAACATGCAACTCGCATACCCTATCACAATGGACGGAAAATACGCTGAAAAGTTTCTTTACTAAAACTTTTATGCACGTAGGTAGATAGCTAACCTAAGTTGATTGTCCTTTCAACTCAATCATTATAGTTTCCTTACGTAAAACAGGAATTTTAAGTAGAATAGAGTTAGAAATTTTAAGTAAATTAGGTATAGGAATTTTAAGCAGAATAAATTATTTTAAAATTCATCATAATAAAAAGGGTAAGAAAATTAAGTTCCTTTTTCCGATGAGTGAAGTTAATAATTTGGTTCATAATAAAAGGTAAAAAATTGAGAAAGTAAAATATATTCTCTATAATTTTTTTTTTGTTAAGCTATGGAATTTCATACATAACTCAAATTTTCTGTTAACAGCAAATGAAGAGATATTCAATAAAAGTACTTTATTTTTAATTATTTTTAACCTAACACACTATTGTGCATGTATTAAAAATTAATTATTGACATAATATTCTTATTAACTTCATAATTGCTAATAGCATAATTATAGCATAATTTGCTGGTCGAATTTCAAATAAATGCCGTTTCAGTGTCGACTGGTTATTTTGACAAATTAAAACAATAGATTTTGTTTGTTCCAAAGTATTGAGAATAATCACGACCACGCCCATTGTCCAACTAACATTATAAACCACATATAAACTTACGTGTACGAAGCAGCAGAAAAGATGAAATTCAAAACTTTCAGCCATTAAATACCAAACGAATTCGAAAACTATCTTTACATTTATTTCATAGATCACTCTACCACAACAGTGAAGACTGCAAAAATAATGTCAATCAAATTACCTGATGTTCCATCCAGATACGAGTAATACGAGAGTATACCACTCGGACTGATCTAGTAGTGAACTCGTCATCACAAATCGGCTAATTTTGAAGTCGAGAGTTCTAAGGTTCAAATCCTAATAGAGGCAGTTACTTTTAAACGGATTTGAATACTAGATTGTAGATACTGGTGTTCTTTGGTAGCAGGGTTTCAAATTAACTACCCATCTAAGGAATGGTCGACTGTACAAGTCTATACTTTATTTACATTCATACATATAATCCTCATTCATTCTCTAAAGTAATACCTTATGGTTTCAGAAACTAAACATAAAAAAGAGAGATGCAATTAATGTACTGGCTCACACTTTATCATCCACAGATTTTATATACCACATTTTTTCCACATGTAGTTATTATGATTAGTCTTCTTCTTCCTTTACTATTATCATGACGGATCTTAAATATATTTCTATCATCATTATTTCATTATAATCATAGTTCATTCCCTCGTTCTTTAAATTTTAAAACAATTTTTTGTATTGGACACAATACTGTCGGTAATTTTCTCTTTTAATTAATATATTTCTCAAAATATACTTTTAATTCCGTACTAAACTAATTAGAAGTCCAGTCCAACCCTAAAATAAATTTTAAAATGCAGGCTTAAAAATAATAATCTATTCATTTATCCATTTGTAAATGTGAAGAACGTTTTTGATAATGTATGATGAAAAATCTGTTTAAAATTATAAATAATTACATTAAATGTTGAGAAAATACAAGAATTAGGGGAAAGTGGTAAGGCTAGATGAAGAAAGGCAGGTTGGATTAGTAAAGAAAGGAAACTAGAACATAATCTGTACTCCTGTTTTTTAATTTGAATGTATATAAGAAGTTTTATAAGAATTGAAAGCCTATTGAAAATCACATATCTATCCCCCCCCAAAAAAAAAATATATATGGAATATAACATTCCACCGTAAGTACTATTCTTTTGTTCAAAAAACAAAAGGAATTTATCATGAATAAGTTAGAAGATATTTTGAATAGTATGGATATAATGGTTGGAAAGTTGTTTATTTTGAATATTAGTAAAACTAAAACAAAAATTATGAAATTTGTCAAAAAAAAAGGGTAATGACAAGTTAAATATTGAGATCCCTAATCAATATTTCATTTGTAATTTTCTGAACATAATAAATTAAAAGTAGAATTTGCTTATTTAATTGATGAAATTACGTAGAATGGCGAATAAGCATGTAGCAGAACAAACAAAAGAGCAAAAAAGCTTTTATGCAAAAATAACTTTTGTGAATTTAAGAATTAGAATATACTCTTTACAATATTTGCGCGAATCTATTGTATTATAGGCGGGAAAATACTTAGTTGGAAAAGAAGAAATGAAAATAATACAGATTTTTGAAATCGTA
Organism: Zanna intricata; assembly: GCA_010016005.3. NCBI lineage: Eukaryota > Metazoa > Arthropoda > Insecta > Hemiptera > Fulgoridae > Zanna > Zanna intricata. The sequence goes on along the minus strand of JAAAKQ030475979.1, from coordinate 8,932 downwards.
GTATAATAGAAGGATGTTACATGAAGTGTTGAGAGGTAATGTGTTGAAATTACAGAAAAATAAGGAACGCAAAATAGAATCAAACTAGTCAAATAACTCATGACTCAAGAAAAAAATAATCAATATAAAGATGTCTATTCTTTTAAAACTTCTAAAATAGCATCAAATAATTTTAACTTAAAAACTAAAGAAAAATATCTTCGTTCATTATTCTTTTCGTTTTTATAAATTTTGTTTTAAGTTGCTAAAATTAAGTGCAGAAATTTATTATTATAAATAAAATAAACATTACCATGCGTATTCATTAAACGTTGTTTAAAAATCCAATTTAAACATTTTTTTAAATATTTTTAGAATAAAAAGCTACATTTTCTTTTGAAGAAACCTACACTCATCATAGGTAAAGGATCTTGTCACAATAAGCCACTCAGACTAATCATTTGCATTTGGCAACATTACCTAATCTTCTCGTACGCACAATATTTATTCGCTATAGCCCATTAGTCAATCAGTAACTCTTTTATTAGAGAATAGGTGTATGAAGAAAATAATGTATTTATGCAGTTCCCCAACTATATTTCGCACTAGTACTTCATTCCCCTTCCATCTAGCTTTTAATTCTGAAAAATGCAGGTACACTTCTTGTAAGCAACGGCAATCTTACAATAGCTTACAAAAGCTTATTAGTTTACAGTAGATTTAAAGCTTATAATCCAAGGTAGATTATATAGTGTTGTTTATTTACATTGTTTGCCTTTACTACAAACAAATCTTTATTTATAGAAAATTATATCTTGTACAAACACTGTTAAACAAAGTTAACTAATCATCCTTTGGTTATAAATCCTTTAAAACCAATGTTTATCAATGTTCTCCCAATGTTTAAAAACCTTCATTTTATAATACTCATTTTCAATTCTATTAATTTTTCCCATTAAATTGTTGCTAGAGGATAGTGAGAAAAGTATTTCATAAAACATCAGTCTGTAGCGCGCATATGTGTATTTGTATGCTTGTATTTAAATTATTCAGTTCGTAATTGGAATATATTATTTTATTTATTTATTTTTTTTTTTTTTTGACAGCTGATAATTCAGTGCCATTTAAGTGAAAATGAAAAAATGAAATATATTTGATATCATATATGTGTACGTATATTTTATTTTTTTGTTGAGAGTAACCATAAAAAATAAAGACATGACATCAGAACAAGGGGTCAACACTCAATAGTTTAATATTCAAGTGAAAATGTGTGGGTTGTAGACACACATATAACAAACACTACCCGACTATTGAGTCCCTCTTGTATTACTGCGAGGGGAATAGGGATGTCGCCAGGGGCTGATAATTGGAAGATAAGAAATAACCAGGCAATTCGAATTCGGAAATCCCGCATGTATTTAAGGGTGGTGCAGTCCTTGATAATGGGTCCTTTGGGGTATGGAAACTGTGGAATGAGGGTCAGACGCGCCAAATGTACTAACACTCGATGCGTTCGATAATATAGGTCCGCGATTACTAGTTTATATATGTACATGACGTGTACTAACCTTCAAGGGCTTCATTCTTTGTTTTAATACAAAGATCTACAGGTTGTTCTCCTAACTGCAAAACAACCACATAAAAGATTTTTAAATTCGAGAAATCTCATTATAAGGCGGACTAATTCAGTAAAAATAAATGAAACTCTTTTCATAATAATTAAACGTCACAGTAAATAAATAAGAGATAGCATACTGCGATTACCGCCTATAATCTACTAATATAACCATCGAGAGCCAACCAAAAACAATAGTGTTTTTGGTTAGCTTAATTTTATAGTACTAAACCTATAAAAAAAACCGAAAGGAATTTTAATTAAAAATTAGTATTACTGGAATTATTGCAGATTAAAAGGAAAAGTAAAATGAAGAAATATAAATGAAGAAAATCTCTCTGGTTTTATAGTTTTTGTTTAAAATTATTTATTTATTTTTTCTTTATAAAAATTACATTATAACCGATCAAATTATATGAAAAAAAAAAAACAATTTTCCTCTTTTGTTTATTAACTGTATAATTTTAAATATAGTGAGAAGACAAAAAGTTAAATGGGAGCTTCTTAGTATGTGTAATATTTTAATCACTTTTTTTATTACTTTTATTTATATTAGCATCAACAATTAAAGTCATAAGCGACTTATCAGTGTAATGTAACTTTACCGATAATTGTGAAGTCTTGAACAAATTCAGGTCAACTTTTCCTGAGACTCATTTGAATCATGTTAGACCTTTGCCGACGACTTTGCATTTATTAGCTAAGTTTCATTATTAAACTTTATACTTTTATGTAAAATTAGGTAATTCTTTTTCATTACTAAAATTTTTTCTCAAAAAAAAATTGAGGAATATTTAAAGAAATATCATTTTTTGATTAGTTTTTAACCTAACGGTCTTTATGTTCGTATGAAATGTGAAAAATAATATAAATATATACCCTTTTCAATTCACAAATTTTCTTTTTATATTACGTATTTTATGTACTCTTAAACATATTTTTTTCGTAGCTTCTTATACTATATAAAAATTTTTGAACTTTTTCACTGGGAAGCCAGTTCCTGTTAATAGTTAAAACTATAAATTCTGGGAAATATTTTTCATAGCTAAAGCTTCGGTTGGTCAACCCAAAGCTATCGATTACTATGCTCTTTTCTCATTATTGTTTAAAACATACTGATCCTTAAATCTATAGCATTAATGATACATAGCCTGATTCATTTTAATAATTCTGAATGATTCTAATGAATTTTTATTTAAAATTCAAGAAACTTTGATGGAAAACTTAGAGTTAAAAATGATTGGTACTCATACATTTCAGATTGTTTTTTATAATGATCAGTTTCGAACTAACTTCGTTTCAATAGTTTTTTTTTCTTATTTTCGTCATGAGTACTTATTTTTTAATTTCATCAGAGTGGTGTTTGTAGGCTTATTTCAATACTAAATAAAGATGAAACTACAAAATGTTAGATACAAACAAAATTTTAAAAAATAAACTAAAAAATAAAACACCTTGAAGCATTAATTTTCAGTTTTAATAACTTTTTATCGCCTTTTAAAACCTTTCTAAAAATATCGTACAATCCAGAAAATGCTATTGAACTGCCCTATTGAAATACCCTTGAACCAAGGAATTCCTTAGTTCAAGGAAGAGCAAACCTAACATTGATCTCTGTTGAAGTGGAAGACAGGAGACAACGGCTGTTGGGCTAGCGACTAACACATACAAACAAATAACGGATAAAAGGATCGAGATCTCCCAAGATAAGGTTATTTTTTTACTATGTTCCTCAGGAGTGGATGAACGGGAAAAATTTCGTCCACTCTCTTGCTCCTAGAATGTCTTCTAAAGGCGGATGTGCTCAACAACTAACGACATAGATCATTAGAGTATTAGAGTTCTTAGATTATCCCAAGTAGAGAGTATTATGGAATCTTCTTCAGTTAAATTTTCCTGAAGTAAAATAATCCTCCGATCGGATCTCTAGAGGGGGATAACTGAAGAAGAGCCCTGTAGAAAGAACAGAGAAAAGATACAAAGATAAAACTACTTTAGTTTCAAGGAGGAAAACTCGTACATAAATGTAATAATAAAGATGAAAAGGATGAAACTAAAAGATGAAAATCTATTCATTTGGTATAGGAGAGATGAGATTGCCAAACTCAACTATCTGGAGTGAAGAATATATGATGAAAAAAAGGTGATTTTGGAGTGGAAAATAGAGGATTATTCAGACAGGAAGCAGTAATACCCAAGTATAGGAACAATGCTAAGTAAAAATCTAGGATTTAATGTAAAGGAGTATATGAAATGTAATAAAAGCCTGTATTAGTGAAAACTGACTGTAAACCAGTTGACACAACTCTAGTCCACCTTAATGTAACAGTCACACGGATGAGAAAATGGAAAAGGAGTACAACGGCATAGAAGAGCTTATAAAGTGGGTGAAAAAAGAAGAAAATCCTATTATTAGTATGACATGAATGATGCTGTTAAAAAAAAAATGGGCAAATTTTTTACCGTTAGTTATTGGTTAACTTTAAAACCAATAAATTCAAAATTATGGAAGAGATAATGAAAGATTACAAATACAGTTGTATGAATGTTACCAATTGTACCAATTACCAATGAAGTTTTACAGCAAATAAAGGAATTTAAATTATAAGGAAGAGTCAAAACATCAGATAGTAGACATAAAACAAAGAATCAGTCTGGCAAAGGTCTCCTTCAACAAAATGAAGAAGCTTTTTCTTGCGAACAGCATTAGTTTATAAAGGAGCGTAATACTATGTGGAACGAGTGTTGGACAGTAGGAAACAGTTCAACGTTTCTTAGATGGTTGTTTACATTTCATTCTTTTGTAATATTACGTTCTCTAGTATTTATCGATAAATTTATTTAACTTCTATCCTGCAATATATGCATAAAGAAGAAAATCTTATTATGATGGAGCATCAACATAATATATACTCTCTCTCTTAATCTGTTTAGCCTCCGGAACTACCGTAAGTTACTACTTCAGAGGATGAATGAGGATGATGTGAATGAAGTGTAGTCTTGTACAATCTCAGGTCGACCACTCCTGCGAAGTGTGGTTAATTGAAACCCAACCACCAAAGAACACCGGTATCCACTATCTATTATTCAAATCCATATAACATAATATATACTAGAAATGAGTTAAATTATAACTTAATATGAAAATAAGAGGTTATTTTCACCATTGCACTTTTATTTGTATTGTAGAAAGATTCCCGAGGTTGATCAACAGGCAAGCCTCCTTCAAGGCTGTATTGGTTGTATAAATATCAGAACGCATTCCAATGATACACGAATTTTTTAGATTGCATTTTCAGAATACACTTAATTTTGAAAAGAAAGGTTCAATGACAAAGAAAAAAATTTAGATTGATAAGAAAAAGATAACGCAAAAAACTCATTATCAGACAAAATTTCCATCCAAAAGAAAGCTGAAGAGATTTTTCAGTATGAAATTGGAAAAGAAATCAGGAAATTTTTATTCAGAGAAAAGAAGCTAATTACTAATTAATGAAATTTGGCTTCACTAGGTTAAATACATTCTACAACGATAAGGACTGCTCTTCAGCAACAAAAGATCCAGCCGAGTTCAAATATAGTGTTGGAAAAAAAACTATCATTCATTTCCCTGCATTGAATCTCGTAAGTTGATATCCAACAAAACTGTAAAATATTTTGCAATTGAAGGTTAATTTTTTGATTAATTATTTTTAATTCTGATTCATCTATTTAAAGCTCAAAACATCTTCATGAAAACTAATTAAATTTTTAAATATCTTGATTTTCTTCTTGATTCGTTGAGAAATGGGATGGTGAAAGAGAATAAATGGTTCTAAATTCTGGAGAATAAATTATTTATTCCGGATTAATAACTACTCGTATAAATGTAGTATTCATCGGATTTCGACGCATAAAACTTTCATTCTCAAACCATGGCTCCAACCAAGGACGCCTGTTATTTTAGTAACTTCTCAATGTTTATTGTCCTTCTGTTTGTCATGTGATAGATTATTCTACTCTGTTTTGTTATGTAATTCATTGGTTTTATGTTTATTTTTTTTTTCTTAATAGCCTAATTAGAATTTACTTTCATCTTTTAGTTACTTATTTTTGATAATAATTATCAACAATCACTGTTTTCTTTTAATGTGTTGTTTGGTTTTGCTTTTTAATGACTAAAATTCTTGAAATTTACAAAATTTTTAAATGAAAATATATATATATATATATATTTACTCGTAGATATACTTAACATTGTGCCAAAAAATCACATAATTTATAATAATAAAAAAGCATGCAAAATGGAAGACTTATATTTTGTTTTAAAAAAAGATAAACCCAATGTATTTAAAATTAAATTTACACTATTAAATGAATTTCGCAACAAAAAATCCACTAAAAATTACTGAGATTAAAAAATTAGCGATAACAGTTAGTTATTTTTTCTAACTGCTAAAAAATTACAGATCTAAAGTACCTCTCCAGTATGATTGTGTAAAAAAAATTATTACAATTTAACGATCAACTGCCAACGGTAAACTTTTTAAAGTTTATCGGAATCAAAACTTTTATCAAGTAATATTTTCTTTAAATTTAGCATACGAGTTAATATTTTAATATACCCGGATGATCAAGTCTGTTGTTTTGATAAAATATGAAGTGTGACATGAAAGAATGAAATGTGAAACATAAATTTTAGATATAAATTTTTTTAAATATGTCAAATTCAGGAAAATATTTTGACGTCTAATTTTGTAATACGGCATATTACATAGTTTTATAAACTCATTCACTCTGAAAAGATATATAATAGAACGAATAACATAATATTTTCTTTGTTTTCACATGTGTATGTGTGTATGTACAAAAAAAAAACTTTTTTAAGCAAGAAAGGGATTTTTTATGAAAAAGAGAGAAACATACAAAAGAAGAGGGTAAGCGGGCAATTTGCCGGTCTGTAGAACAGTCCAAGAAACAAAACATGGAATATCGTCTTCTAAAATATCAAAGTACTGCCGGTTGCTAAGGCGACCGTGTCGCTAACTTTCCAAGCAGTTTCTAGTGACATGTCATATTATAAACATACCGCTTCGCGATTGCTGTTATATAATATAAAAATTTGTTATATAATGTAATAAAAGATCGTATATTTTTATTTTAAAAGAAAGAGTAGAGTATTTAATTTTTTATTTAAAAGTGCACATAGATTCTATAGCAATCTTCTGTACAGTGGAAAATAAAATCCTATTTTTGGTTAACTAACGTATTCAGAAATTAGATTTGATAATTCAGTTTATTTCCTTCCAATAATTAATTTATTTGCTGACAGAATATTTTTAATTTTACGATTAAATAATTAATGTAATTTAATTCTATGTATCGGGTGGCGCTGAAGCAGACTGTTAGTGCTAGTTAGGCTTTCCCGTGCCGGAGGTTATGTTGTTCCAGATTCAACCGAAGCAGTTATAATTAGATTCTAATGATTCTACAATATCATTTTTTAGCTATAGTTCTTCATTTAGCTTCTAATTAATATCACATCGCTGACTTAGTGTTCATAAATGTATCACTATATTGGTACTTCGGTACGTTCGAACAAAACTCATGCAGCTGCCTTTGGGCCTAGAATCAAGAAAGCTATTCTAAATATCAGGAGATATCCATTATCTATACGAAGAGTTAAAAATAAATACTAATTCACAATCGTTTTAAGCTGAATTTCACAAAAAAGCGATTTACAATATAATAAATTAGGAATTTAAGTTACAGTTTTGTATAAGAATTTTTTTGAAAAATAAACTTTTTTCTAAGATAAACGCAATGCTAAACGGTAAAATAAGTAATTAAAAAAATAAACAAGAGAACCTTATAAAAAATATTTTACTTATATTTTAAAATCATACAGCCATCTTGATTGTTAAACAATCATCACAGTAGACACTGAAAAAATAATATATAAAAGAATACATCCTTCTTCTTTTTCTTCTTTTTTCTTTCTGTTACCTTACGATGGTTCCCGGGAACCACAGTAAAAACCTTAAGGTAAAAAAGGTATTACTTCAAAGAATGAATGACTATGATGTGTTTGAATGTAAATGAAGTGTATTCTTGTAAAATCTTGTAAAATCTCATTCCTAATATGTGTGATTATTTCAAAACCCTACCACCAAAGAACACCGGTAACTACTATCTAGTATTTGAATCGGTATAAAAGTAACTTGCCTTTACTAGGATTTGAACAGTAGAACACTCGACTTCGAAATCAACTGATTTGAGATGACGAGTTCAACACTAGACCTACCCGGTAAGTCTAAAAGAATATATCTAGGCTGGCTTATAATTAACGACGAACAAAAATTACTGAATAAAAAGTGCCGAAAATTTGAATATACCGTTCTTCTTACAGTTAAAATCTCTAGTTTAAAAGGTTAAAGTGGAGTAATAATGAATGGCATTTACTAATATGTTTTTTTTCTCGGTAACAAAGGAATATATCATCTTGATTTCTGGTGTTTTAGTAATCTTTATGTTATTATCTAAAAACAAATTTCTAGCTTCGATGAAATTCGACTTTCAAAGGAGTGAAGAAAGGTATAATATTTTTAACAATGACTGCAAATTTTTCCCAACTTCTACTACTACTAACCGAAATATTTACACGATTTGGGCTTAAAAAATTCTTCAGATATATATCTAAAAATAATTTTCGTTTGTGTTAATTAAAGAATGAAATACATATATTATTTTTTTTAATTTTTGCCGCTTTATGCTTCATTTCTGCTGCCTCTATTGAATCAATCTTTATAAGATTTGGTAACCTTGTGATGGTAATTTATGTTTGTAATTCTGATTGTGTATTTCGCGAACGATGCCGCGACGGGAAACTAAAAACCCATTAACATATCCCTGTTCTGACAAAACAATAGATCTAAAGAAAAACTTAACACTGATAGTTTTTGTACGATAAACAAGTTTTAATCTTTATTTATCATCATTATTCTCTCAAGCATAAGTTTAATGAACACAGGAACGTCCTGGGTGTACGGAAATGACGAAGTGAGTCCTCAGTGGTTAAACATCCCCTGACCGCGAAAGGTTACACAAGCAACTAAATAGCATGGGAAAAGTCGCTACGTGGATTATAGTATGTGTATGTGTGTGTGTGTGTATATATATATATATATATATATATATATACAGAGTGTAACAAAACTGCACAGCAATCTCTCGGAAACGGATTCTATATCTAAAAATAAAAAAAAAGTTTCCAATAAAAATATGCCTGAAAACGTTTTGTTAGCGAGTTACTGCTAGCGAAAGATTTCGCCCGGTTTTCAGTTCCTCCCGTTAAAT
>JAAAKQ030475978.1:0-43852 GCA_010016005.3 Zanna intricata | reverse complement strand
ATGAGATTTCCACACTAAACTACATATGAAAACACATATAACCTCACTTTAACAGGTCTGTGACTTCACTGACAATGGTGAAAGAAGACAAAGAAAACCAATATACCCCCACCACTCTTTTGTAGTGTTGCCAACTGTCGAGTTGCAAATACAGAAATACAGTGAAATTTACCACTGCCTTTATATTATAAGGGGTCATAACATGAAAATGTGACGTCGTAGCTCAATTGAGATTATTAATATGTTATTACGTAGCCCTATGCATAATAAAAGAGGTAGTTTTAACTGTGTTACAAATACCCTGTAGATCAGTGTTATTTATCTACCTTTTTTGAAGACATTTGCAATATATATATCAGTACCCGTTACCAATGGATGTTAGGAATTCCCAGCAGTTATAAAGCAAATTTAGCTGTCAAAGAGGGTTGCCAGCCAGTTTACATGAACAATGTAATCAATTTTAATTATCTATTTTAATTAAAATAATCAATTTTAATTATTTTTGTTTATTTTAATCAATATTAATAATTTTTATTATTATTTTAATTATTTTATTTATTATGCTGGTTGAAACATTTTAATAATATAAATGGATGGGAGCTGGAAAGATATGATAATACCATGGAAATGATAATTGTTAGATGTCTGGATAAAAACAAATAATTTTTTGCCATTTGTATTTGGAGTATACCTATCTACATGAATTTGTTATAGATTTGTAAATATACTCAATGTGTACAATCTCTTTGCTGCAATCTCTTTTATTAACTACACTTGTGGCATTGTAATGTAACTGAAAAGTATTAGTGTCTTGGTTTAGCTGAGAAAGTATGATTTAACTTTGACTTCATCTGATAAATCATTTTAGTCCTTTTGTCTAGTGGGAGTCTTTCACTCTCCAGTCTAGATTGCTTTGGAGCTAATTTGAATAATTCAAATTATTTCAGTGTTATTTTAAAATAACAAAGGAAAATATTAATAGACATTCATTATTTAATGTATTTTTATTCTTAATTCTATGATTGTAATTTATTTCTGTTATGTATCTTTTTTATTTTTTATTTCTAAAACACATTGTAAAAAAAAAAAAATGTATTTTAGATTATCACATACAGCACTACTGCAACTGGCCAGTCCTGAAACTCATCTTTCTGCTGCACTGGAATTAGATAATTCTCCAAATAACAAGAAATTATCGATAGATGTAAAATCACAACGTCACTTATCATTTAATGTTTGGGTGAGATATTAACCTATCCTTAATGATTTCTTTAAATTTATTTTATGAGTAAAATTACTATTACTTTTACTAATCAAATTTCTACTTTTAGTTCCTTTAAAAGAATGTAATTTACTGTTATACTTTTATTTTGCCAACATTAATTAGTTTGTATTCCTCTTGGAAACCTTCTTTCACTCTCTTCTTAATTTATCTTTTTTGACTAGCAGCATGTGTTTATCAATGGCTGTATGGAGCATTCAGTCCTTAAGCTCTGATCACTGGCTACTTAAGCCAAATGTATTTTCCTTATTTATTTATCACAAAAAATAAAATATTGCTTGTAATTTATGGTATAATACTAAAAACACTATTCATAGTGTCCTGTGAAGAAATGGAGAAACTTTCAAGATATGATCTAGTTGGGAAGGTAATGAAAAAAGTTCATATAAATATAATTCTGGAAATGCTTTGTTTTTTAGTTATTGCTAGTGAAAGATATTGTCCAGATTTCAGCTCTTGTAATAAAAAGAAAGACTAGTGTAATTTTTGGGATCCAAATTAAGGAGTAAAGTTGGTGATTTTTTAAATTTAATTTAAGCTGGGAAATAGGATAAAACAGGTCCCATAACTGCAACTCTAGTAGTTTTTAAGATATTTGATGTAAAACATAAAATTTGGTGTCGTAAAACAAGTTTTTTTTTTTTGTTTGTAGTACAATATCTTTGTTAAATGACTTATAAATACAGAAGATTTAATGCAAAAAATTCTTCTAGAGAATTTAATTCTGTATCTAATAAACATTATTCTTATTATAGCAAAACAAAAAAATTAAATATATTCTATGAATTTTTTCTGCCCCAACAATGTTTCTACTCCTGTTATGATTTTTACCCCTCCTTCTATTATAAATATAACTAACATTGTGGGCACTGAGGTATGTTCCTTTAAACTTGTATTTAACTTTTACATGATAAAACAAAATTTGCTTTTTAATTTGTTTTTAAAAAATTTTAATTTGAATTTTGTTTATTAATACACTGATTTTCAACCTTTTTAGCTCCACAACCCCCTAAACGTAAAAAAAAAGTAATTAATATTTTACACAACCAACCCCAACTCAATGAAATCTAATTAAAACTATTTAACTACGTTGATAGCAACAGGTATGAATAAACAAGCATGTATGAAGTGTAAAAATATGAGCAATTTACAGGTTCCAATTGATGCGCACATATCTCTTGTAATGAGGGTCTGGTTGCATAATGTTTGCTGTGAAAACTCATGTTCTAACATGTATATATTCATTTGAACACATTGTGCTCTCAGCAGTATAAAAGAAGTGTGATGGATTGCAGAATGGTAGTTTAGTATTGAATGCAAAGTGTGCATTTTGGTGCCTTTATTTAAGTTTCTAAAAGGTTAGTTTCATTGAAAGTAATAATTGAGGTTTCGGTTTTTAGTGTGCAGTCCAATAGTGCAACTTTTTTTCAATTAGATTCTTATGCAAAGTGGATGAAAGAATGAAGCGAGCCATTTACATCCAGCGAATTGATGGGTAAATTTGACAAGATTGTACAAATATATTTTAATCATCACACCTATACTGTATTCACAGTGTGCCTTCTTTCTTTCTTTTGTAGCATCCAGTACCATCATAAGGTATTACTTCAGAGGATGAATGAGGATGATATGTATGAATGTAACTGAAGTGTAGTCTTGTACATTCTCAGGTCAACTATTTCTGAGATTTGTGTGATTAATTGAAATCCAACCACCAAAGAACACCGGTATCCATGATCTAGTATTCAAATCCATATAAAAAGTAACTGCTTTTACTAGGATGCTTTTATAATGACAGTTATTTAAATTATTTTTTTACTTCATTGGATTGAAAGCCATAGTGCGTTGTTTGCTTTCAAGTCTTGTAGTGAGAGAATGATTCGTAAATAACCAACACGATATCAGACTTCCTCATAATAATTTATTTAACCAAACAAAAACGAACACTTATAACTAACTATTAACAGAATCTATATGAAACAATTTAAACTTTCGCGCAGTTGCAACGGCAGTGTCACCGATCGGAACTACAATACACAATTGAGCCAATCCACAGAGCTTGTCTTGCTTATATACTACCCGTTGTACTTCTAGAAAACACTAGAAAAATCTATTTGCTTCTGCTCGTATTACTAATATCTACTTTATTTATAAATACAATCAATTCAAAACAATATAAATAATTACATTAATTATAAAACTAAACTTGACAATGAAAATTAATGCTAATCAATGCAAATTGCCAAATAAAAATTCATTTTTCTGTAAAAATAGTAATACGAACAAAGATACAACCTTACTGGTTCTAATAGTTTCCATAAATTTCTGGCAAATTCGAAAGGACATGATTACACATAACAAAGACTAAATTATTTTAATATTACTGACATCAAAATGAAATAATATTAACAAAATATTATTATTAAATATAAAAATGAAATATTATTTACAAAATACTATTATTAAATATTATTAACATAAAAATTTAACAATATTTATTACTTTAATTAGTTATATATTTATTTTGTGGACTTCAATATATATGGGGAGTTATAATAATTTTGATAAAACCTTGTACTACAACAGACTCTCATGAGTTATGCTCCGAGGCGCGACTGGTAGTGTCTCAGCCTTTCATCCGTAGGAACAGAGTTCAAATTCCGGTAGGCATGGCATTTTCACAAACGCTACAAATCATTCATATCCATCCTCTGATGAAATTCCTAACGGTGGTACGGAGGTTAAAAAAAAGAAAAAAGTCTCCAATGAAAGCATGAAGCCATCAAAATAAATTTGATACTTAGAAACTAACATACGATTCATAAAGGCAAACTCTTAGAATTTTTAAAAGAAAATGACATACTCTGAGAAATCAACAGGCTTCTATTTGTAAATCAAGCCATGCTGATAAAAGAACACTTGAACCAGCTTATCTCGTAGCATTAAGAAAATATAAGATATCCAATCTCCGTACAGTCGAAGAAAATCACATATTTCCCGCTGTAGCTAGTATGGTTAGTGTTTCATTTGGCATGGAAGAAGCAAAAAATTAAAAAAATTCCGTTTTCTAACGACACACTAACAAGGTGAATCGATGTCATGGCTGCTGATGTCCACTATCAGATAATTCAGGAAGTGAGTTCAAGTGATTTTTTTTTTTACGTAGTACTCAATCTGATGATTCTACAGATGTAGCATACATTATTTGTCAGTTTTTATGTTTTGTGAGATTTGATTGCGATACGGACAGATCAGTCAAAGAAAATATGTTGTTTTGCAAATCAATACTTGGTCATGTAATCGGACAATGTCTTCTTTTTGTTCTTTTTTTATGAAGCTACTAAAAATCTATAACATAAATTGGACAAAATGTATTGTAGTATGTCGTGATGGTGCAGAGGCGACAAGAAAGAATAGTGGGTTTCTGATAAAATTGGAAGTTCGTCTTATATCAAGGACGGAATGCTTCCTTCACAAACATGCTCTTACCACAAAAGATATGCTTTAGTTTGAAAAATCTCAAATAAATTCGTTGTAAAGCTGTAATATGTTATGTTTACTAAATGTCGGCCATTACAGAATAAGCTGTTAGCTAAACTGTGCGATGAAATGGAAGAAAAGAAAAAATCTCCTCTTTTTCATACAAAAGTCAGATGGTTATCAAGGGGAAAGTATTAACTTGGTTTGTTGCAATTGCGAAATGAATTAGTAATATTCTTCTAAGATAAATAAACGCCATTCTCAATTTTTTTTTCAAAATAATGAGTAGATGTTGCCGTTGACTATCTTAACTGACAAATTTTCGCATTTAAACGATTTGATTGTGAATTTACAAGGACGTGATAAAAATATTTTATTAGTGACGAAGTTAATGCTTTCATTAAGAAGCTTGATATCTGCTTCTTAATGAATCAGATAATGCTTGAATTATTCGCTTTCAAAGAAAAAATTTTGGTATGTTTCTACTTACTTCCGAATATATTGGAGAAAAATTTTTAATGAAGAAGACACTATTATTCATCACAGTTTGGATAGCATGAAGATACATTTCCGAGAGCTAAAAATTCAGTTGGCGGAGTGTTTCCAGAAGATAAAAATGACTTCTCGAAAAGATGGGTACTGAATCCATTTAGTGAAAACATTGTTGAAGCTACTAAGTTACTGTTGACATTCACGACCAACTCATCAAAATGTCTGCCGATAAAACGTTATAATTACAAATTACATTTGAAGATTTAAATACTTTTTGGCTTGCTGGTTGAAATGAGTATGGAAGTTTAGTCACAGAAACATTGAAAATATTTATCCCTTTCGTCACGACTTATCTCTGTGAAAAGGATTTATCGTTTATGGTTGCAGTAAAATCTAATTATAAGCTTTTTATCACTTGAAAACAATTTGCTTTTGTGTGTTTGTAACGCAGATTCACATATTAGAAAATTTTAAATGAAAAACATACGCTCCGTCGCATTAATTTTTTTTCTTTACATGTGTACCTATAAATATATGTACAATGTTTGCATCATTAAATGATTTTTTTTTCGTAATATGATTTATTATTGCTTAGGTGTAAAGTTGTAGGCTAATTTCGCGACCAGTCGCGAATTATCACAAGTCGCGGTAATATGAAATAGAAATTACACCCCGCGGGGGTTGTGACCTCCAGGTTGAGAACTTATTAAAGTACTTTTTCAAAAATTACCTTATTTATAGCCTCCGTATAAGACTAGCAAAGTTGTATGGCTGTTTTATTCCGTATATAAAATTTATGCGGATTATTTCTTAGTACATTATTTTGAGTATAGAGTAATTTTTATTTCAAACTAGACACGTTTAGGAACTGATTCTGTAAGTTTTGGTATCTCTCAAGTGTTTTTGGATTAATTTGGTTAGATGATGAAATTTTTTATTTCTTACTAAAAAGAATTTGTAAATTATTCTTCTCTGGAAATAACAATGGATTTAAATAGAACCGGAGGTTAAAAAAAAAAACAACTTGTATTACTTTATGTGTTATTATCCAATCTGCTAATATTTTCATTATGCTTCACAATGAATATAGTTGAATATCTTTTTTAAACTATCTTTTTAATTCTTAAATATATCTGACATCAAACAATTTCTTTTCTGTTGAAAAATCCTTTTCACCCAAACTGCTAAGAGTTGAATGTATACTGGATTTTTTTATTTAACCAAAATTAATGTAGTTGATGAAAAATATAGTATATTTTTTCCATTGGCTTCAAAAAATATAAAATACATAACCGTTTATTATCATTTTATTGCATTATATACATATATTTTTTCTGAAAATTAAAAATTGATTAAATTAAAATAAAATACTGGAGTCAAATAACAGCAATATAAGATTAATATTTTTTTGTTTATTCAGGCACAAAGTGAAGCAGGTAAATTTGCTGATAAAAATCTAGATTTAGAATCTACAAATGCTGATTATGATCAGGAAGCTGGATTGTCATTTTACTGGGATAAAAGCAATGATGAAAACCAATCAGTTATATTATCAGTTAAATCTAATCAGTTTCATAAAACAGCTGAGTTATCTATACCAGGGCATTGTTACAATTTTGCTCTAGATATGATGTAAGTACCAGGAATTTGATTATTCACTAACAAACATTCTAAACAGTAAACACCAAGAAAATATTTTGTTAAAAACCAACAACATGCGATTTTATGTAATTAATTGAGCATAGGAAATAAATCTAAATGACATTTGGAGTAGAAAGTAAATATTTTGGTAACATTTAAAAAAATTCACATAATATATTTTGTTGATTTAAGTCAATTAAAATGGTTTATTTAAAATCAATTTTCTATTCTAATTCATTCAATTCAAAAATATTATTAATCATAGTCAATTTCTTATAAAAAAAAATTGAGCACTTTCAGGTTCATGGCATCATCAGGAAAATGTATTTAAAAATTAATTTAAAGCACATCATCTTGTTTCAAATGTTTGATAAAACTCTATCATTATCAATGCCTTTCATTCAATAGATCCTGGATTTGAATCAAGCTTGGCATTTTTCACACAAAACAGAAATTTATATATCATCAGCGGCTGTAACTAAGTGGTAAGCCTAAATTGCTTGACGAAAAAAAACAAATAAATTATCGAATATGAAAATTAATCTTTGTCAAAAAGTATGACATAAATGAAATGAAATTATATTTGACCTGAATAGTACTACAAATTTCAGTTTAGTTAATATCCCAATTTAAAATTATAAATTTCTTATTAATGGTAAATGAACTTAGTTATTATTTTATAAAATTACATTCATTATTTGAAATTTTCAAAATAAAAAAATCTTATTTGAATTAAATTGTTTATAAAAAATGCAACAGTTGTTTTTTTTTATGTAAAATTTATTTTGCAAGTTATGTTTATTAATATTATTTATATTTATACCATTTATGTATGAATCTCAGAATTTAAATGAATGTTTATTGAAACATGTGTAGAACTTTATCATTTTCATAGTCTATATGTATTCATCCTTGTGTTCATTATTGAATTTAAAGATCCTGTTAGTATTTATAAATTTAATAGTTTTTTCTTTTGTATATACAATTGTTATGTTATAGCTATTACAAATACTATTAATATATTTACAATATTTATTATTAGATTCCAGTTAACAGTGTATGATATGATATATAATATATAGAATATTTTTATTTAGGTAAGTATACTAGGTTAAAGTTGGTAAAATTGGTATTGCTTATTAATATATTGTTATTACATGTGTAATCTTATTTTATTATTTACTGTAAATATTTTATTAAATTTGAATGTAAGTATTTAACAATGACGGCATTAGCAATTTCAAATTATTTTTTTCTATATACTAAAGAGATTTAAAAATATTATTTTAATTAAAATAAAAACTGTAATAATATTTCAACTGTCAATAGTACCACTATTAGGTAAATAAACAATAAATATTTAACTGTCAATAGTAGCACTATGTTAGGTAAATAAACAGTAAATATTTAACTATCAATAGTAGCACTATTTAGGTAAATAAACAGTAAATATTATTTTCAAGAAGAATTCTTATACAGCTGATAACAAATTTTAGAAAGTAATTTAATACAGTTATTCCAGTGAATACATCTCTGAAACAAAGGATTGGAAACAGGAAATCTATTCAGAAGAATTTAAAATTTAATTTTTATGATTCAGTAAATATATTTATTGTTATAAGATTAAGGTAGTAAGTAGGCTATGATTAGTGATTCATATTAAAATACAGTTCATAGAGGAATATAGAAAATTTATTGATTTTGGTATATTTTCAAAAATTAGCTATAGAAAATTTTGAAAATATAAGTAAATCTGGTTAGTAGGTAACTTATGCTGGAATACCATTAATGATCATTGTTACAAGAAAGTTTGGTAATGAGGATAGATGTTTCTAATGAAATAGAGCAGATAGAAAGATAATCCTTCAAAATAATGACTGCATATTTAATAAGTGCATAACATTGTTGCAAGTAAAGCATATATTATAATATTTTTCTCGTGCTGAATTGAAGGAATGTATTTGATGAACTTGTTGCTTTACATTGTACATCCCACATTTTCTTGTGCCTGTAGTGCATGAAGGTGTACCGGCCAAGTTTAGTTTCTATGAGAGTAATAATGTTCATTATACGGTCAATCCTTGTGATGAACAAAATAAAGGTGTCATATGTTGGGCTGGATATCACCTGCATTTTGGTGAGTTTGGGAAGTTGATATGCAGCCTTAAATTTGGCTTGATGAAGAAGACAATGGGAAACCACTTTGATAATCACTTTCCCGTCTAAAGTTGGTATAGGCTGATTCTTGAAAATTGCTGAGTCATTTTTGGGAATAAATAGATTAAATAAATGAAAATATGCTTCCAGAATATCTTTTTATATCTATTTTATATCAAGGTTTGTTAATAACTAATGTTAATTGTTTGTCAGTGTAATGAAAAATGTTGACAAGGAATTGAAAAAAATAACATTTCAAAAATATTTTCTGAAAGCCTGTTTCCACGTACAATATTTAGAAAGTAAGTGTTGAAACTTTTTTTTTTAATTTTTACTCTATACCTTACTATGTAAGATTAATAATGATAACAGATACTTATTTCTTTCCACTTTTTGTCAAATTCGTTGTTTTGTGAAATGAAATATTTATTATTGATTTTTCTTTTATGAATTATAGGGAACATGAATCAGCACTAGGAATTACTTTAGGATGGGGTAATGATAAATACTCAGTTGATAAAAAAATTCAGCTACTCACCTCATGGGTCTTGAAATATCCATCAAAGCTGAATCTTATGATTTTATTGAAAACTCCATTCGAAGGTTATAAAAAACAAAACTTCAATATTACTGCAGTAACAAGAGAATCTGTCTTTTTATTTAAGGTAAGTAATCATATAGCTACAGTTAAATTTATTAAAGATGATTTTATTTATTTGTAATCTTATCCAGGCCATAAATGAAGTGGAAAAATTGAAAAGCTTGATAATTCATATGATGTTTTGAGTGAGAGTGCTGAACTTGATATATTGTCACTCATTTAGTGCCATTTAGTAAGTATGGAACAGCAGTCAGGAGCACATGTCATATCATGATTACGGTGTTAAATTATTTTATAAAAATGGTGTCTTCATAACAAATTTACGAAGGATATTTTGGAGTTTATTCAGTATTAAACATCACGGATGGATACCACTTGTTCATGAAATTAACTTATGATTAACAGTTAAAAAGTTTGAGGAAACTGGGTCGGTCTTAAATTTAAAAATAAATTAACCGCTCTATTTCATGAACTTTCTTCAGTATCATTATAACTCACCTTTATTTTTTCAACATTTAAATCATTCTTTGATATATTAATTTTCTAGTTAGATGACTTTCAGTACATCCTTGTTAACAATTTGACCCAAACTCTTTAAATAATAGTAATTTTTCTTTTTTTTTTTTGGAGGAGAAAAAAAACCCCTATTATGCTTCTATCTATTTTGTCTCCATGTCTGCAGTCTAACCCATTGGATTGGTCTAGTGGTGAACTCGTCATTGCAAATTAACTGATTTTGAAGTTGAAGAATCATCCCCCATATTGGCATGACAGTGTAGATATTATTCAAATTTTATTATAAAAATTTTTTTTATTATTTAAATAAATTATCTTATTTTGAATAACATTGAAGCATCCATGTCAAATAATAAATTGTGTAGATAATAATTAGTTTCTCCATTCTTCTAGGTTTTTAATCAACTTCTTTCAGTATCCCAGAGCTACTGCTAAATTTGTATCATCTGGGTCCTGGCCTCTACTGTTGCCAACTCTGATTGCTCATGTCCTTTCATATGTGAATTCCTTTCTTGTACCATTAGTTCAATATGGATTATTCCCACCATTACTAATCACTGCAGATTCCTCTAAACTTACTATTTCAAATGCCTCTTCATTTGTAATCATGCAACGCTTTTCCTATTTCTCCTATTGAATTTCATCAGCTCAAATTTTAATCATACAGAATAATGGAATGGAATACTTGAGAAGTTTCAGATTGTTACTTGTTAGTCTCCCTACATTACTCATCATTCTACTCAGACTGACTGACACTTTACCAGCTTTAACCGCTGTGCTCTTTTTCTGGATCAGAAAGTAAGCTTTTCTACCCTTATTCCAGGATAATTTACTGGTTCCTTCATTTTTATTAATGAAGGATATCATATTTCAATCTGTTAGTATTTCCATCATTGTACATATATGGTGTTTGGAATAGTAATTCCAGTATTTTCCATCGCCAGTCATAGTTCATGGGAGTCCATTTATGAGTGGACTTTTCTTGTGGCCTAGTTAAATTTCCTTTGACTATGCTCAATATCTCGTGCTATAATAACAATAGCAATATTTTCCAAGTGTACTAGTAAAAAGGTGTTCTCAGTCATTTTCATATGAAAGATATCATTACAAGAAGTTTCATAGTTCAGGTTCAAACATAAGCTTTGAGCAACCACAGGTAAATATCAGGTGATATTCTTTCTTTGAACTTCCATGAGTTCTGCCTCACTAAAAGCAGATACATCTGAATACGGAGCTAGAGGAGGATTTTAGTTACTACCCAGGTGTTGGGAAGAACATATCCACAATGTTTTCATTTCTTTGTATTCTTACAAAGGATTAGAAGATTATGCTCCAATCTTTCACAAAACAATCTTGTATCCCAAACCCCTCTGGAGTGCAAAACTATTTTGCACTCCAGAACTTAACAGCTCTTTGTAATTTCTTCCATTTTCTCTTTTGCTTTGTTAATGCTCCTCTAAGTTCTCTCTTCCCTATCTCATATTCTATCTACAAGGCATCAATATAGGCAAAAGTATTCCTCTTACTTCCTCTGATGATTTTGCATCACAGCTGTAAGCATCAGTTGACCTTGATACTTAGTCTGGTTGTCATATCCAATGTTCACTTTCTTCTTGAATCTGTTTAGAAAATACCTCACTCCATCTTCAGGACTTAGGCATTAGCATCACAAGTTATTAAGGATGTATCCCTGAATTCTTGTGCTTGTCCTCAAAATGCGTCTATCTTTTCATAGAAGGCACAAATAAATTGAGTAACAACTCACCTCTCTCTCTCTTTTCTGTTTAGCCTTCAAAATCACTTAAGGTATTATTTCAGAGGATGAATGAGGGTAATATGTATGAACGTAAATGAAAAGTAGTTTTGTACAGTATCAGATTGACCATTCCTGAGATGTGTGGTTAATTGAAACCAACCATAGAAAAATATCGGTATCCACGATCTATTATTCAAATCCATAAAAATGTTATTGACTTATTGGGAACAATTCACCTCTGTGTGGTTATTGCTACCAAATCACTGTGCAACTGTTGAATCCCGATGATGGTAGTTAGAAGGCATCTGTGTATCAACTACCTACATTTTGTTCTGATCCTGCTTTCTGATGATCAATAGCAGAATAGAATCAGAATATATTCAATATTATATCAGAATATCAGAACATATTCAATATAGAATCAGAATAGAATATTCTGTTTAATCTGGAGTACAACACATCAGCACATCAGCAGTCATTGGCTGTCTTATTCAACTGGGGATTGGTTTGTACAATTTTCACCATCTGCAAGTTTTCTTGGCCTTCTCTAATACCTCCTTAATACCTGAGAAGCGCTTGATTCAGACTCATGTATCATGAGTCATTAAATCCAGTGGCAATTTACTTTCAAAAAATTAAAAATGTCTTAATTTTCACAATCCTTCTTCATGTAGCCCTTTTTTCCCATATCTCATATACAGTGTCAAGCAACTTTTATTCACTACTTTGCAATCCCTCTGCTACTGACTACAGTCAAGGAACTTAAAACATCTTGGTACAAAAATCTTATGATGAACCCTCAGTATATCATACATATTATACAACACTTAGCTTTGAGTTTAAAACCGCTCCTTTGTCACCTGCATTTTCATCTTGACTTTTCTAATGTGGGCATTATGTTCGCTCACAGTTATTTTAAACTCTCCAGATTAGTCCTTGAATTCTCTATTAATGCCACTTTAGACTTCCTCCACTGTGATCAAATCATTCAGACACCTGATCTTCAGAGTGGTTTGGGATCAAGAATGTGGACAGATCTGTTTTTTCTAATATATTATTCAAAGTTGTGTTAAAATGTCCTTTATTTTTAGAATTTGCATAAAATTTTATGAGTATCTCTGGATTTAGTTTGATGGAACTCCTTAATAGTTGCTACCTTATCCTCTGACTTGGTTTTATTGTGGTTTTCCTGAAGGGTTTCAGGTATGATTTACCTCCAGCTAGTTTTTATTAGGAGTTCTTCTAAGTATGATTTTGGTGGTCTCCTTTTCTTTTCTCTCCTTTTGCAAGATGACATTCCCCATGCATTTGGAGTTATTGTCTGCCTCACCATTCAGTTTTCTTTTAAATGGTGTGAGCAGATCAGATCCATAAACTTCTTCTAGTTGAGCAAAGCCATTTTCAATATCCATAGAGATATTCTGCTGCTTATCAGTTGCCTTCTTATGGTTTACACAATCTTTTTTGCATTTTGGCAGCTTTTATTTTTGTTTTCATGTTGTATCTCTTACCTGCATTATACACTGTGGGTGAGGGATGACGTGTGGGCTACTCAGTCACAGCATGATAGAAACTGGTAGAAGAATTGGTTCTATTGGTTTCTATTTCTCTGTTTCCTCTTCTAATAGTAGAAAAGCTCTTATACCATTGTCTAAAAACAACGCATAAATATACAAATATATGTGGTTCATTTACCAAGTATTCATTTACCATAAACTACTTTTATCACCCTTATTTTAACAGAATTTTTTCTGTTATAATTAATTGTGCTATCCAGAAGTGTTGTTCAGGCTTTTATATTTGTTCAACTATTCTTGGGTAAGTAATGATATTCAATATATTTATTATGCATTTGCATAAAAATATCAATCATGACTGTAAAAAATAAAATTAAAACTTTGGATGGACTTTAGTATTTTTGGTAAAATTTATATTTTGGTCCAATTTTTTGGAAGGAAAATTAGGAATAGTTTTCAAAAATATTATAATGTTTTTAAATACTCTAATTTAGCAATATGACTTATTTCATAAATTCTAATTATCCAGTTCATATACATAAGTCAACAACATATGTTTTAATGAATCATTACGGAAAAATTGAAAATAACACAAAAATTAACTAGTTGTTCGTATTAAAGAGTATTATTTAAACATACAAGTGAGTTTTTGAAAAATATTTAATTCTAAAAAATTAATAGAATTAATTTAATTTTTAAATTTTGTTACGTTTATTAATTTTTTAACTCTGTCTATTCATATCATATATGTGGTTATGTGTATTTTGAGTTTGTATTTTGAGCATATTGCGCTGTTAATTTGAATGTTATTTTTTGTCACTCCTTGCACTGTTACTCTAACATTCATAGTTGCTGTGTTTCAGAGTACCTTCATTCTCAAAACTACTTTTAGCACTCAAATATATACTCTGAAACATGTCAGCTATCAATGTTAGAGTGATAATGCTAGGAGTAGCAGAAAATAACACCCAAATCAATTATCATAATCCTAGCAGAAATATGAAATGTTGTTGAAGTAGTATACTGGGTTTATTATTATTGTTTTTTAATGATTAAAAGTTGCTATAACTTTATTTTGTGTTTTTTTACATTAAAAAAAAAATTTTTTACAGACAAATGCAGGATGGCAAGAATTAGAAACATCATTTGAATGCGGTGGTGAAATAGCAGATGATGAATTACTAGTGTTCAGTAATATTCGAAGTACAATACCTTCTATTAAAGATATGGACTTCAAAATGAAATATAATCAGAATGAAAGTGTTCATTTAACTACAATTAATTTTAAATATGATGATAATGAAAGCTATCTTACAGGCATCTTAATGAAAGATGTTAATAGTAAAAAATATAGTAATGGAAGTTTTGAACTACTAAGTCCGTATTACGATAGTTTAAATAAAATAACAGGATTTTTTAATTTGGATGATGAATCAATTAATTTTAATATAACATGGGCCGAAGATAAATCTGTTGTTTTAATGTCAGATGCACAATCTTCTGGAAATTATTCTTTACAACTTTTTACACCGATCCATTTTATGAGGAAAATTTCAGTCAATGCTGTGGTTGATACATCAGATAATGTTTATCAGTTTAATATACAAGTTAATAATTATTTAGCATCTATGACATTTATGAATAATTATGAAAATAATAATTTTGCAACATTTTTAAAAGTTACATCAACATATCCAAAAATCAATTTATTATTTAACAATAGTTTAATTAACGATGATAGTTTATTATTGCAGAATGTTTTTTTGATTGATGTTGAAAGTAAAAGGTATTTATTATGGGAAACTAAGGGCAGTATTGGGACAAATTTTAATAAACTATTTTTTTGGAGTGATTTTAACATTCCATTACATAAATTAACTGTTAATCTGTTTCATACTAATTATGATACAAACATTGAAACCAATAATCCTGTTCGTGATTTACAGTCTAAATTGAGCATATATTACAATGAAAATTATGGGATCGATATGAAGTTTAATTACAATAATGATTACGTATACAAAAATATATACTTATTTTTTACAACCGCTGGATTAAATATTGATGATATTATATTTGATTTTAAACACAAAGAAGAAATAGGAGTCTTTTATAAAACATTATTGATTTTACCATATAATTATATTATTAAACATGAATTAAATTTTAATAAGAATCACTATGAATATATATTGACAGAAAGTTTATTGGAAATACATATGGGTGGAAATTTTAATAATATTAATAAAATACATAATTACAATAAAATTAAAATTGATGATGAAAATTATTTTTATAAAATTACACATGATACAAATATCATTTTGAATAACAACATTAATAATACTATTATTCATCTAAATACAGTTTATGATTACGAAAAAAATGTTTTAAAAGAAGCAGATTTATCTTTAGATTCACCATGGACAGATCCTATAAGTATGAAGTACTTATTTACGGAAGATTTACCATTGGAATCACAAAAACGAATTAAGTTTTTAATGAATTATAATAAAAATAAAGAGATTAAATTATTGTCTGTTATAAAAAATAGGTCATCGACAAAAGATTTATTGGTGGAAATTGAAACACCATATTATAAAAATATTTTGTTTACATCGTTAAACAATTTAGATAACAAAATAAAAACTTCAAGAAGTTCATTATTTTATGATGGAAATGAAGAAATATTAATAGATTTTAAGATAAAACAAGATTTATTAAATCCCTTACTACTTATGAAAATATTAACTCCTTCAAATAATTTAAATTTATTTTATATAAATGCAACATATAATTTACTTAATGTTGATGATTCAACTATTCATTTTGAAACTGAAATAATGAAACGTTCCTTGTTGGTTGATGGAAAATATTTAAATGATGATAAACAAGTTTCTGCTAAAGTTTTAGTAACAAGTAATTCTGTAGGATGGGAAAATGTTAATGGTAAAATTGATATTTTGAAGAGTTCACCTTATAGTGTAAAGATTTACTGTACATTAAATGATTTCATTAAATTTTATATTTCTAATGTGAATGATAAATTAGAAAACAATGTTGATGCTAATTTATTAATAAATTTAAATCATAATCAATATGATTATAAAATTAATACTTATCTAATGAAGAATAATAATCGTTCAGAAATGAAGGGTTCATTTAAATTTATATCCCTTGAAAACGGTATCGGTAAGTTAAAATTTGATTCAGAATTTAATATAGATGAAAAGAAAACAACTACAGGTTATTTACTACTTAATACACCCTACAGTGGCTATGAATTAATATCTGGAAAAATTGATTTAAGTTTTAATGACAAAATTTTTGATAAATTAACTGGAGAATTGTTAACAACTGAAAAGAAAATACCAATAGTTAATTTAATTGTGACATCAAATAATAATTATGATAATAAAAATGAAATAACATTTAATTTAACCACAAAGAGTAATTACTTCTATAATATCACAGGTGCATTTCTTCTTGGTAATGATGATTTTGATATAGATATCACTCTAAAAAAAGAAAAACAAGAGTTTTCAGAATTATTGCTTTTCAGATTTTTAAATAATCATACTTCTACATTTTTATCAGTTAATGGATTAAAAGATTTTGATTCTTTCATTAATATGACATTTATAATAAGTCAATTTAAGTATAAAAATGAGTATAAGATTTTATTAAAAACTGAAAAAGTCTATTTACACACTAGTTTCAAATATGAGAGAGCTTCAGAATCACAGAGATATTTTTATTTATTCAACTACAATGATTCTCTGTTTTCTGAAGGAGTAATTGGAAATAGTGAAGGTTATTCAAATAGTTGCATAGAACTTGCTGAAGAAAATAATATTTTCAATTTTAAAAAACTGAATATTAAAACAACATATCATTTTGGAATAGACTCAGAAGAAGATTTATATCATTTATATTATAATATAGATAATTATTCTAATTTTTTTAATGTAAGTACAATAGATAATTCGAAAGAAGTCGAATTAAATGTGTATTCTTCTTTATTGAGTCTTCAACATATAAAAATAAAAACTAATATTTTTAAAGAAAATAACTCTTTTTTTACAAACAGAAAAAACAATATAAATAAATTTATTGGTGTAAACAAATATATGGATGTTAATATTTTTAATGATAAAAATGAACTTTCGGCAAATATTTATAGTTTTTATATAAAATTTGAACAAAATGAAGTGAAAGCACAAATATTTACTCCATTTAGTGGTTATGAATCTTTGGTATTAAATTTAAGTTATGATTATTACCACAAAATTATGCTTTCTGTTTTAAAGAATGATGAAAAAATATCAGATATATTCTATCATTTATATACTAATTCAGACTGGGATAAAAATGCCAATATTCAAGGTAAAATATTTATTAAAGGAGTTAAAAAGATAGAATTACAATCAAGTATTGTTAAATTATCCGAAAGAAAAAATTTACTTATAGATTATAGTGGTGATTATAAGTTCAAATTAAACTCTACATATCAACCTCAGTTTTTGCATATTTTATTATCAATGAAAAATTTCATGGATAAAAATTTTAACTCAGAACTATTGATGGATTTAAAAAATACAAAGATAATTAGTCATGTAGAATTTACAACCGACAAAAATATAAAAATGTTTGAATTTAATGGAGAAGTATTATTATTGGATAACTTATCAATAAATACTTTTGTTAACATATATTCTAAAAAATTATTTTCTGTAAATATTCTTGCTGAGAATCTACTAAATGTGAAATTAAATTTATTGCTTCCAGTGGAGATTGAAAATCCATACAATTCTAAATTTATTTTGGATACAAAATACAATTTTAATCAAGATAAAAAAATTGCATTTCTTACAATTAAGTGGAAAGAAGAGTATATAATAAATGGAGAAGTTTTGTTTAATAATAAAATTTATAATTCTGGATTATTTAATTTGTTTATTTCTTCAAGAAAATTTTCTGAGATGAATACATCTTTAAACTTTATTTATGATTTTGGAATTGCAGAAGATTCTTCAAAAAATCTTAATATCCAGCTTAATATCGATAATGAAGATTATTTTATCACACAAATTGTTTCTGATAATTCTAAAAAATCACTTGTTCATATCCTTCTTCCACCTTTATTACAATTTTATTCTTTTAAAGGTATACTTGGAAGGTATGATCTTACTTCTGATATGAAAACGGCAACTGTCTCAATATTTGGTAAAGAGCCACTGAAACTGGATATCAAGTATAACATGAATAATCAACAAGGTGGTCTTCAATTTAACATCCTTGAAGGTTCAAATGAAATACAAAATTTTCTTAATATTACATATGACTTCATTAAAAAAACTAAAATAAATTTAGAATTAATGATTAATAATAGTAAAGTAACTGATATTAATTTATTATTTGATAAACACCAAAAGATTTTAGCAATTAATCAACCATTTTATACTGTTGATTATGTAATGAATAATAGTTTTGGATTTTTATTTTTCCTTGATGTGAATGATAAGTATTCAAAAATAATTTTAAGAGCAAACACCAACACAGATTATTATGAATTATCAAAAGAATTGTCACACACTGTTTACGGTATCTCTTCCGTTTTTAATTTCATTATTCCAAATCACAAAATTAAAACACATTGTAAGATAATATTAAATGAAAATTCTAGTTTACTTTTTAATTTAACATATAATAATGTTAAAAAAGTTGATTTGTTACTAAGTACAAATGTTTTTTCCAGTTCGGATATTAAAACAGCAAATATTAACTTTTATTGTCCATACGCTAATATTTTCTTTAACATTTCTTCTGAAAGATATAAATATATTGAATTATTTACCGTTTCATGGTATACATTTTTGAATGGTAAAAATATTACAAATGAATTGTTATTGAATATTAATTGTAATGATAAGAGTTGTAAATCTGGTAAAACCTATTTTGAAGTAACATGTTCAGAAATGAATCCGATTTTCTTGAAATTAAATCACTTTATATCAGATAATAATATCATGATTGACGTAATGACCGAGTTGATGGGAGCAGAATATAATACATATGGAAGATATGTAGCAGTAGATAATTCAGATGAAAAAAAAATAATTTTCTTTCTAAATAATCTTAGTAGAATGTCATCTTTATTCTATATAAATGGTACGATACGCAAAGAGGATAGTACCAGTAACAATATTGGCTTTTTAAAGATCCAATTACCTGAACATAAAAACATTTACGAATTGTCATTTAAATCTTCATTAGATTGCTCAAATGATTCTATGTTACTTAAAGGAAATGATAAATCATTTGACCTTAAACTTTTATCTTATAATAAAGGTGCAATTCATTTAAATGAAACATTAAAAATTAAATTAGATTGTGAAAAGCAGAATTTTAAAGCTGTGTTAAATATACCGAAATTATCAATTGAAAATATGAGTGTATTCCTGAAATATAATTTAAGTTATATCACCTTCGATGTTTCAGATTTTAATACAAAATTATTGACATCGTATATTTCATGGAAAATAAATGGTTACAACAGTTTAATAATTGATTCTAATATTAGTATCAAAAAGTCAGATGTGAATTTCATGAAGTATATAGGAGGTAAAACTATATTTAAACTAAAAATTGATAGGTTAAATCAAAGACATGATTTGTTTTTTGATTTTGAATCACCATACAAAAAATGTGAAAAAATCTACTTTAATTACAATCAATCAGTTATAAATAGTTTTGGATTTAATTCCATTTTTAAGTTTAAGTTTGAAAATTATAACAATGTATTTAATTTAATGTATAATATATCTCCTTTTTCTGATAAGCAAACTAAATTTGAAATGATATTTAAAAATGTTTCAAGAATTTCATTTAATTTTAAAAAAGAACAAAATAGAATGATTTCTATTACTAAGTTCTATCCTTCAGAAAATACTGATTATACTTTATACCTGAGCAATTATGATGATTTCAATTTATCAATTTATCAAATGAGGAGAAATTATAGTTGTATTTTAAATAAAGTATTTAAGGAATACAATGACAAAAATTATTCATTTACAAATGTAACAAATGAAATATTTGCTTTTAATGTTCTCACAACACTCATTATAAATGATAAAGAGCAAAATTTTAAAGGAAATGCTGAAGTTAAATTGAATAGCAAAAACTTTATATTTATTGAGTCTGGATATGATAGCAAAAGTCAAGGTATAAAAAGCAATGATAAAAATGATGATAATAACAACTTAGATGAAGAATTAGAAAATTTAGATCTAACAAATCCTAATAAATGTAATTATAATCTTTATTTAAGGATATTTTCTGATAAAAATGGAGATTTTGTAAAAAGATATGAAATTTTAACATCGTTTAATTCTACTGACAGTGAAATTATTAATGGAAGTGTATTCTTAATGTCACCTGACTCTTATTATAATTTATTGCTAAATTTAAATCCGCACCAACTTGATTTGATTATAAAATTACACTCATCAGGATTTAATAAAGATCTTAAAATTGGTTACAAAAATGAAATAAATGCTCCAAACGCACCTTCTAAACTAATAATGTACTTAAATGATAATTTTATATTGATTACTTATAAAAATTATTATACGTCCTATGTTAGTAAAATTGAATTAAAAATTAATGAAATTTTGAATCTAAATGGATATGTTGAAATTAAAGGTACTTTGTCATCATATACTGAACATTTTGTAACATATTATGTTAATGACCACAAAGGTACAATCACACTTAAAGTCGAGACAGGAAACAAATATGGTTCAAGTTTACTACATATAGAATCTGATGATCTTGAAATTTTATTGTCTGCTAAAACCAGTTTGGATGAATGGCAGCCATTTATGGAATTAAAATATTTATTCATCAATCAACATGTTACTAAAACTCACAGTGCTTATATTATGTATGATAATTCAAATAGTGAAATTAATGAATTAACTGCCAACATTGTTTCACCATATTTTGAAGATAAGTCTGCTTCTATAACATTTAATAAAAAAATGTATAACTTTCTTAAAATTAATGTAAATGATTTTTTTATTTTAGAACTGAAAAAGAATGAGAACTCTGGTTACATTTATATGAAGCTGGATTCAGAAGAGCATAATATAAATTATAATGTATTATATGATAATGATAAAAGATCACAAATTATAAATATTGAAGGAAGTATATTTTTATTTGAAATAAATTGTAATTATATTACAGATTCACACACTGCTTTTAAAGTAAATGTTGGTAAAAAAGACTCGTTTGAAACAAGCAGATTTGATTTCTTTTTAAGTAAAGATACTTTAGTTATAAATACTGATGCCTACTTATCTGGAAGAAATAATGAAATGAACTTTTACAAATTTACTTTTGAATTAATTAATAAAGCAGATAATTTTAATGGAAAAATTAGTTGGAAAAACAATGAATTAAATAATACTTTTGAGATTAGATATGACAAAAATTTTCCAATTACAATGCAAATGTATTTTGATGGTCTTGACAAGAAATTTATTGTATTTTGTACGTTAAGTGATAATCATTTGACTAGTTTTATTGGCAATGCTAATAAATCACTAAAACAATTTATTTCACTTGAAGTTGCTTCTATTAACTATGATGAACAAAAGCAGTGGTTTCTAGAGTTAAACTCTCCTATTTTAGATGCAGTAAAGTTAATACATTTCAATACAGTTGTGAATCAAAACCAGACATCTAAAAATGTTAATTTTGATGTATACTATACAGTAACAGAAAATACAGATGAATTTATTGGTGTTAAATCCAAATTACATGTTAATGAATTTAATGTAATAGATACAAAGATAAGTATAAGATCATTATTTAAATGTTTCAAACATTTTGATCTTTTGATATATGCAAAAATGAAAAGACTTGGTGTAAATGGATATATTAATACAAAACTGCCAAACGATGATAAGTATAAACTGTTAATGTTACTATCTGGTAAAGAAGTAAATGAAACATCATTTGTGGCATCTAGTAGATTCTATTGGGGAAATAATCTGGAAGAGAATAAGGAAATAATAGAGAGTGACTATAATGATATTCAGGGAAATGTTGATTCAATGATTTATACATATACATTATCTAAATTGGGTAGTGAGCACAATCATGTATTTGATATTGAGAGAAATGGGAAAAAAGTGGCTGAAATGATTTTATCAAATTCTTTTGGTTTGAAGAAAAACTATTATGGAAATTTTAAATGTCTTTTATTCATTAACAATAAATATAAATTAGATTTTGCTGTTGAGAACACAGAACAAAAATCTATTTTATTAAATTTACAAACACCTTTTTGTGATGAAAATATTATTTTTGAGTCCTTATATATTTACAATAATGTAACTAATAATAATATAAAGTTTTTATTGAATTTACCAGTTTGTTTGAAACCACATCATTTTGAACTGAGTATGATGAATGATATAAATATTAAAGAAAATAAGTTTTTATTTGCTTTAAAATTTGTTTATAAAAATTATTTAAGTTTTGGTTATGAAACATTTATGAATGATATGAGTGACAGGAGTATCAATACAGGTCTGCTTATTTATTTGAATGACAAAAAATTATCTACCACGCTGTTTAGTGAAAAAAGAAATGAAAATATTAATTTCTTAATAAATATTGTATCACCGTTTAAGATATTCAGAGGAGCAAAATTGGATTTATCACTTTCAAAAAATATTTTTGAAGCAAGTAAAGCACTTATTGAATTCAATAATAAAGAATTGTTTTCTTTAAATTTAAGTAGAAATAATGAAAATAATACAAATCTGATTAAAATTAAGAATTTTAAATTTGTACTTTTTATTCAACATTATTTGAATTTTACATCTGGTGTTCACATTTATGGAAAAATTGGTTTTGGTTATTTGCTAAATGAAATATCTGAGGTTGAAGTAGGTGTAAAATTGAATAAAATGAAAATAGAAAAAAATAATTTATTCATTAGAACTATGTTGCCAACTTTTAACAAAAATTGTTCTATAGAAGTATCATATTACAATAGTGACAACAAAGAATTTGAATACTTTGGAAAAATATCAAATGGAAATAATAATTTTGGATTCAAACTGATTTCAAAAAATATTAACTTTAAAAAATTCAGATCGTTGATGTCAGTTCCAACCATTTACAATGAAATACAGTTTATTCTTCCATCAAAAATAGTAGTTTTAAATTCTATAGAACAAATATCTAAAAAAACATCTTATGAAGAATACTTTTTAAGAAAATATTTTCAATTGAAATGGGGAGAATCAGAGAATGATATGAAAAAAATAAGTGGCGATTATTTTATTGAAAAATCAGGCAATGAGCTCAGAAGAAGTTTTATTATGAGTCATTTTTTATTAATTTATGATAAGGAATATTTCTTAAGTACTACTGTTAATGAAATTTATTTTAAAATTACAAATTTACCAAAAACTTCAATTGAATCAGAGAGTACAGTATTTAAAACTAATATAAAATATGATGCTATATATACTGATGAAGATGACGATTCAGTAACATATTTATTTAATACCTTGACAGAATTACCAAAATTAGATTTATACTACAAATTATCAACTAATTTTACAACTTTGTCTGTTATGAATGAAGCAGGAATAAAATTGGAATATATAAGTAATAATGGTCAGTTTAAGTATATTGATATTTTTGGAAAAATAAACTACTTTTACCAAGATATGCAATTTATAATAGATAGCAGTGAAAAAAAACTTTCTTTTGGAGGTTCAGTATGGGCAAAAGAAAACAGTTATAATGGATTAACAATAATGTCAGAAATTAATGAAAAAAGACCATTAAAACTAGAAATGGGTCTGAACAGGTATAATACTGAACTAGAAATAGAATTTAATTATGGGTTGAGTGAAAGCTATCATTTGTATGCTGGTATGCCAAATAATCATTTGTTAAAAGCTGAAATATCACATTCATTGTATGGGTTACAAATCAGTGATCTCACAACAAATTTACAATTGAATACTACAAGATTTTTATCAGGTTATTTTCAGTATTCACCACTAATTTATGAAAATTTTATTGAAACTATTTCAAATGAGTATGTAGAATATGAATATGTTGCAAATAAGATCTTTGAAGATGTTACTGCTTTAAAAAAAAATTATGAATTATATGAATATGTTGCAAATAAGATCTTTGAAGATGTTACTGCTTTAAAAAAAAATTATGAATTACAACTCATGAAAGTTGACAATGAAATTTATAATGATTTACTAAGTGGTATTGAGTTGATTGATAAAACAATTGATGAATTTGAAAGCATACTTCATTACTGTTTTGATTTATGCTCATTATTTAAGAAGATGTATTATGAAAATCAGTATTTTATTCAAGACATTTTATCAATTATGTAAGTATTATTTTTACTTATATTTTATTTTTATTTTTCAACAAATTGTACAATGATTTAAATTAAAAATGATTGAAAGTATGATTTTAAAATGTAATCTAATGGAAGTTACTCTAAATAGATGCCACTTCTTCACTGACTGGGAATGTTAAAGATGGGAGGGTGAAATGCTATTCATATAATTTTCTTGTATGGCATTGGTTGTAAAATGAGGTTATTTTAGCAGCTTTCTCTTTACAGCCTACAATTAAAAGATAATTTAATAATAGAGACGATAATAATAATAATAGAAAGGATAATTTCAATACCTCTATCTCACTATTCCAGGTTTAATGGAGCTCTGGCCCACCAAAGTGCTGAAATCATGAATTCCACAGCTCCCTGTTTGACTATCAATTTATGAATAATGATCTGAGTAGTCAGCATGGGTGGTAGATATTACTTTCAGTAGTATAGAGATAACAGCTACTATGTCAGTAAATTGAGTGTTGGATTAGTGGTGATAGTGTTAGAAGTCACTCATAACTTAAATGACAGGCAGGAATGTTTTGTTTTGGACCAGGAGGGAGCTAATTTTGCATGCAGCATTTTTGTCATAATTTTCATCCTGAATGTTAAAGTGGTATCTTTTTGAGTTGTTTGCTATCATTATATGAAATTCCAAGCAACAGAATATGGGTGGTTTCAAGCTGGACAATAATTAGGTTCATAAGTAGGACAGATCTGTAATGTTTGGTTGATCTTAACAGAGTTGTCATGCTTTACTAGTAACTTAGTGGAAGCCAAGTGACTGCTCTGTGACAAGTTTATTACTGTAAAAAACCCATAGTAGGTCCAAAACAGGACTACTCTGTTGACAATGTTATATTGCCTAATAAGATTTTTCCTTTGATCATAATGAAGGATGATTGTGGTCAACCTTACTTATCAAGATGACTGTTAATATTACATATATCAAGTTTGATAACAATGGAGGGCGCTTACACTAAATGGTGGGCAAGCGAGTGAAAATTTGGAATCAATGGTCTTTTTTTTGAGTAAGTTAAATAAACATATAATTAATCCCAAATTTTGACAATTTATAGCACAAAATAAACCCATTTCAACTGTATCTTAGGAGAATGTGTGATTTAAGTATATATTCTATTATACATATACATTAAAATTATAACTATAATATAATGATATAGTATGTAACGATAATATAAAATAAAATAAAATGATATCTTGTGATAATTTTTTGAGATATACCAGGTGTCCAAAAAGTTTTAAAAAAATTTAATATATTTATTAAAATTACAACTGAAGTCACATACTTTTGAAATGTTTACATAATATCAAGCAAACAGAAACTTTTTTCAAAATGTTAATTCATTTCTCTGTAAGGGCCCTGTTTATTGCTCAAAGGACAAGTAAATATTTAGTTTTTGTTCATGGCTTTCTAAAAATGGTCTCAACAGTGGCAGTTATGCTTAGCTTACATAAATCTCATTTATGTTCCTTATTTTAAAATAGTAGAAAATGTCTTTCAAGATTTTATAATCTTGAAAGAGATTAATCACAAGAAAATCATTAATTAATCACAAGAAAAACATTACATCTGGAGTACAAGGAGTCGAGAAATGTGGCCATGACTTTTTATCCAACAATCTAAAAATATTTAATTTAAAAATCCAGACAATTAAGCCACCAATGAAGCATTGATCTATTTTGTTGAAAGATGACAATGA
Source organism: Zanna intricata (assembly GCA_010016005.3). NCBI lineage: Eukaryota > Metazoa > Arthropoda > Insecta > Hemiptera > Fulgoridae > Zanna > Zanna intricata. Next base: position 17,234 of record JAAAKQ030475978.1, on the reverse strand, counting down.
CTGGAATTCATCGAGTTTTGTTACAATATATCAATGAGAACATGTACTTTGTTATCAGCAGTTGCTATCATTTTTGAAAAGAAAAATTAACTGATAACTTTGCTACACAAGATTCCGTATCACACATTGATCTTTGGGCTCTCACATTTTCTCTATTGTTGTGGGGTTTACAGATCCTTGTTCTTGCATTATGTTATTATCTATTCCAGATATATGAAAAGTTGCCTTATCCAAAAGGAAGTAAAATTAAAGAAGGGATTATCTTCAGTGATTCTTTTGGAAAATGTTATAGCAATCTCTGTGGGTGGTTAATAATTTGGCTGAATAGTTGGCAATTTATATGCATAAAACTCAGATTCTTGTTAATGATTTTATGAATTGTTGATCTCAGCAATTGTAGTTGAACAGATACAGTATGGAATATCAAGAATATTTGAAGAAGACATTAATTCAGAGGTGCATCTATAAGTTTTCAGTACCGGAGTGTTTGATTTTGTATTATAACAGGCTGCAAGGATGTGGTCCACAGCCACAAGTGGCTGGCTACATGACAATGAAAAATCCACATTAATTTTGATATTTACATTGAGAAGAAGCAACATTTATCTTTTTCATGTCAAATGTTTGACTCTTTCTCATGAATAGATGTTTAATAACTTATTTTGTACTCACTTGCCTGTGATATCCAAAAGCAAGAACCATTTTTGTATGATCTGATATTTTTAATTTAAGTTACATGTTTTTATCAGCTTTTGGTTAAAACAAATTTTATGTGAAAGGATAATTTTTTGTTTCTTCCAAAAAGCAGTGTGGGAATGTGTTTTGTTACAGCGTGTTCTTGAAACAGTGCACAGCTGCATTAATTGTGTATTAATAAGGTCTAACAGAGACAGTTATGTCTACTTCAAATCTAAACTTCAGATTAATCTTCCAGTTCTCAGTTTATCTTGCATTATTCCTGTTTCATAAGTATTTGCTTTTAACAGTTGCAAATTGACTGATATACTTATGGATTTTTTTTATATTTAGTTCTACAATTTTTTTGGTTTGAATATCTGATTTTTAAAAAAAATCAGGTCAGAGATAAGTCATTTTTAAACAATTTTAATTTTTACTTTTTTTAATTTTTTAATTTATTGTAATAATTTATAAATTAAAAGTAATTTTAAATTTTACTTTTCATTTTTAGCTCAAATGCTAGTGATAATGTTGCATTATTCATATGTAGAGTTATGGATATTGTTATGAAGATGTTGAAACCTTTCCAAGCAATAATTGAAGGAATATCAAATAATATCCAAATTGATTTATTAAAAATACAGCAAGTTGGAACAAATATTAAGGTAAACATTTTTAAAACTAATTTTATTTTATGAGATTTTTTTTGTTTACTCAGTAGAGGGTTATGATTATTGTTTACTATTCTTATGATAGTATATTCTTCCAGTAGCTAATAAGAATTTTCCAATATTGTATTTTAGTATATGATTTATTTGTTGTTTACTATCTATCATATGACTACTTCCTGCTTTCATATTGATTTCTTTCTCTATTTAATTGCTCAAGTATTACAATAGTTTAGAATTACACTGAATTCTAAAATTATTATGAGACTAATAATATCTTGTGTGACATCATTCGTCATAATCCTCTAATTTAACACTTACACTTAACTTCTACTTAACTGCCCAAATTGCAGATGCTATATTTTTATACGTACTATCTATGTTTATCACAAAAAACTTAGAGATACAAATTTTACAATCATCTGTTCTGAGATACCTTCTAGAAAGAAGTTGCAGAAGGAAATCTAATTTGAGTAAAATGTATGTGTATGGGTTTATTTCATTTTTATCAAACTTAAATTAGACAACAGATTTGGGAAGCTTTTTATATATATATATATGGTAAGTTTATATTAAGCTTACTATTTTGATGTGTTGACAGGTGATTTTTGTTAATTTATATATATATAAATTAACAAAAAAAAAAAATATATATATATATATATATAATTTTTTTTAACGTTCCCTATTCTACAAGTAATAAAATCACCTATGAATATATTGATATAACAAGCTTAATCTTAATTTTTGTAATTACCTATTAAGCTTTTTGTATCCATTAATTCATTATTAATTTTAAAATATGAGTATTATCATTGTTACAGCTATTAAAACTACCTATTATTAATTTTATAAAACTAATTACAAAAGTTGTAAACAAATATACACATCTAATTCCGTAATTTATACTTAGAATAAAAATTTTTACGTTGAATAAAATATTTTTACTTATAATGATTGATGCAAAAAATCTTTACTTGTGGACTACCATGTTTTGTGTCCCAGAATATTTCATAAAGTGCACCACCAAAATTTTGATAGAATATATTAAACTATTTTTCTCAACATAAGATTTAAAGCTTAAAAATATTTTAATTTTATAAAAGATATTGAAAGTTACCCCTATAGATATAAATTCTTATCTCTTTTATGACATTATACTTTGTATTTAACTTAAATCTCACTTGCAATACTAGTTTTCAGTTCATTAAGTACATGAGGGTTGTACTTTCTAGTTAACCCCAATGGAAAATATCTGGTGGTGTAAGATCTTATGATCCTGACTCTCTGAAATTTTTAGACATTATATGATGAACAAAAACATCTTGTAATAGTATAGCAAATAAATCAACAATATGAGAGGTAAAATTACTTTGTTAAAACCAACATTTTCATTTGTTTTTCTTAAATAGCACAATAGAATGTTATCAGATCATTAAAAATTAAATTTTAGATTAAATGAGATTACAGTGTTGTTATATGCGATAAATTAAGCCATATTAAACATTAGCTATCCTTATTTAAAAAAAAATAACAAAGGATCTAATCATACTGCTGGAGTTCATAAACTGATCGTCTTTTTATGTGTACTTAAAGATTGTGGGAATACTGTGAGGATTTTCACCATTCCCTATTTAACTATTTCTGTACATGTAACTAGCCTTGTGAAACTAAGCCTCATAACTAAAATGAACATAATGTAGAATCTTCTTTACAATATTGTACAAAAAAAAACAAGATCATATGACAAACTAATGTTATACATGTTGACAAAAACAGCAATAAGCTCTAGAATTGTTTATATTACACTACTATAAATTACTGAATATTAAATTGGACAGTAAGTTGCTCATTTAAATGAGATTTTACAGATAAGATGCAAGTATGAGGTCTAAGTATGATGCAAGTAACAGTAGAATCAATGTTTGGAAATTACTTCATTGAAATAGGATACATGTATAAGGACTACTGTAGATAAAATTTTCTTATATTACATAAAAACTGACAACATAACACATTTAAACATATCCTGAATTTGATATAAAAAGCATAAAATGAATATATTTTTTGAGTAGATACCAAAAAAATTTCTTAAGGTTTTTAAGATAGATGGCAATGACAGCATTATTAGATACTTCTCTGAGAAAGGTGCTGTTAATTATCGCTAAGGCATTTAATAAAGTAGTTTCATTAATCTGAAAGATAATTATTCATAATTTTACAATATTTCATCATGCTGTAAACATTTTTTTTTTTAGCTGATTGTGAAGAAAACTGGTGAAAAAGCAAAAGAAATGTTCACATCAATGAAAGATTTAAAATTTGAAATAAGTACTGTGTTTGAAGATATGATTCAGGCAATAAGGCAAAAATTACATTCACTTGAAAAAGCAATATTCTTAAAGATTACCCAGTTAGATTTTTATATTTGTAATTTGTACGACACTTTTATTTACAGTATTAATATTCTAATAAAAGAAGCTTATTTTTTTTCTACTCAGAACATGATAAATTTTGTTGATGCTGTTAATGAATCTATTAATGGTGAGTAGGTATTATTTTTTATTTCAGTAAGTAAATTAAAATAATAAATATATAGAGCTAAAGCATACTGTAAATGTGTGCATACATTCATTTATGTGTACTTTACAATTCTTCCTCAATTTTTACAATACTAGTTACTTTAAAACTCACAAATACATGTGCAATCCTAATTACTTTAAAAGCCACAAACACACACACACACACACACACACACACACACACACACACACTCACACAAAAGAGAGAGAGAGAGGGGGAGGCGTATTTTATGTGATTTAAAAAAAAAATAATAGGCAATAATCTCTGCATATGTGCTGATAAGTATATAGACATAGAAAAAAAAACAATAAATAGTAATTAATTTTAATGAAATGTATATTAGTTAATAATAAGTTAAAAAGCTGACAACGAAATTAAAATACTTACCCGGCTTGGTTATTTGTTCTTATATGGTGGATTTATTTTAATGGAAAAAATAATGATACATGAAAAAAGTTACCTAAAATTACTATGAATAAAAAGATAACTTTATCAATTTTTAGGAAAGGGAGGCATTTTAGGGCAAATTAAAAAAAAAAATGGTAAGATAAGCATGCATACTGCTCAATATAAAGTGGGTTTATGTTTGCAAAATTATGAGAAAATTGACCCCAAAAAACTATCTACCCTCCTGGAGTTATTTGATTGATTAACTCCTGATTGAGATTGAATCCAAAACTTTATCAACAAATTGCTCCTTATAAACGAGTCTCTGTACAAAATTTCATCAAAATCAGTTTATTCAGTCAAAAGTTAAAAAACTTCAAACATGGACATAAGTAAATACATACATACAAACAATAAACCCTCCTTTTTTGTTTTTGAGGTCCTTGGGTCATGAAATTTTGAGAAATGAAAAAACCCATACCCCATTTTTGACTGATTATCATTCTTTACATTTTGCAGCATAGCTCTAGAGTTATGATGCATGGAAAGTTAAAGTTAATACACAATATTGTTTTCATGTTCTTCATGGAGCACTTTTGTAGTGAACATACTGTATGTGAATAAAATAGAAAGAGTTCAGCAATAATTCAATTAAGTTTATTTAAGAACTGATAATTATCAGATTATTGATATAAACATTGGTTTTATGAGTATATTTAAAATTAAGCCTCTTATTTTTAATTAAGTCTCTTAAAAGATAAATGAATAATACAGAATTTTGTTCATACAATCTCGCTAAGCCAATTTCATTGTCAAATTTTAATTGTTTGTACAGTTGCCACCAAGTAACAGCGAGCTTGAAGTGACTATGATTACTACACAAATTAAAAACATGTCCCTTGTTCTTAGTAATCCCCCTTACCAAATAATTGTTCTATTTTTAACAAATGAATACAACAATTTTGAAATGAAATACTGTGGCTAATTTTGTACTGTACATTGTAAAGTGCAATAATGGATGACAAAATATTGTCTATTGCTAATTACATAGTAAATATTGCGATTGATGGTTATTACTGTAACTTTAATTACTTACTGGAAAATAAATCATCCATTTAATTCTTTATCTGGAGTACTTTTCTTGCTGTCATCACTATCTTCAGCATAATTGTCACTACATAAAGAGAAAATGAAAGATACTGTCCGAAAATCTATTAACGGTTCTTGGTTCTAATATTCACCTTCGATTTTTTAACCTTTTCACAGTAAGGTTTCCAGTATTTTTCACTCACTAAATTCATTTTATTTTCACACAGTTTCTCCACTTCTGACATCTTAAACATTGCGTTGTGGCTTGTAAGATGTTATTTACTTCTAAGCTAACATCTCGATTGGATTTTAATCAGGATGATGAGGTGAAAGCTACAGAACTTGATTTAGTCGAGTTGGTATCTTTTTTGTTATGATACTTTTGTTCAAATTAATTAGTTCATACAATAGTGATTGAAGCATTAGAAAACAAATTGAATATGTTGTTTCTGTAGCTGAACAGTCATGTCTTGTTTCTTGCTTGATGACAGTGGAAGTTTTTCAGAAAAGTTATTACGATATGTAGCTACTACAGATTCAGGAGGAAGGTTAGGAAATAATTTTTCTTCAGCCTATTTCAAATAATTTTTAATATTTATGCTATCATGGTAATTGATTCTTTTTGATTTGGCTGTCCAAGTTAACACTGCATTTGGAATAAAGCCCATTTCACCTCTGCCGTGAATTATAATTAAGTGTAAACGTTTATTTATCGGTAAATGAATTCTTGTACCACTGTCTTCAACCCATGGATTTTGCTGTTGAATGGGATAATAAAGCATTGGATTCATCTAAGTATACGATTGCCCGGTTAAATTTTCTAAAATCACTGATTGCTTGCAAATATGAAATCCTTCTCACCCTAATATCATATTTTTCAATGAAAACTTTTGTTTTTTGTTTTGCTGAAATTCATTCACAGTTCACCTAACCACATCTTTGTCAAAGTCATCTAATCTGGCAACTGGTTTAGAATTTTTTTTCCTCTTTGGGATGATGAATGGCATTGTGACCATTCGGATCAAAGTTCAATTTTTTCTTTTTCTTAGGCTTTGAACCTGAGTCCTGAAAATGCCACAGATAGGTGCAATTTTCTCTTCACACTTCTTTTCTTTTTTTTTTGTTTAACCTCTGGAACCACCGTTAAGGTATATCTTCAGAGGATGAGATGAATGAATTGTAGCGTGTGTGAAAAATGCTAAGCCCGACTGGGATTCGAACCCGGGACCTCCAGATGAAAGGCCGAGACGCTACCACTTGGCTACGGAGGCCGGCAGCTTCACACTTCTGTATAACTATTAAATACTTGTCATTTTTTTAATTTTCAGTACTTGAAACAGTTGTAATTTTTTAATTACAGCTACTGTAAAGTATGTTACTATTTTCAACAAAATTTAGATTTTCAAGTTTATTAAATCTAAATTAATTTCTAAAATTTATATGTCTTCTATTTTTGAAAAGGTGTGTTTATTTTTAATATGGCCCAACTAATTTTAGTATTCTTTATTATATTTTATAATATGAAAGTGAATTCATCATTACATGATCTTATTGCCTACATCAGGTATATGATAAGGTATATCATATTAAAGCCATTCATTTTCCATGGAAGTTATTAGTGTGTGCCATATGCTTTGAACAAATGGTTGTTTGTCAGTTGTTGGAGTACACTAGATTATTGCATGGTTTGCTCGGAATCACGCAGTACTAATATTGTCATATAGTGCCAATGTTTATTTGTATTAAAAATAAAAGCATTTGTAGGTTCTTAAATATTACACTGATGCTGATTACCTCTGGTTGCAATATTTAACTCTCACAGGTAATGCTTTCAAGTAATGAGTATTTCTAGAAAATAAAATAATAAGAAATATCTCAGTAATAAGATATACAACGAAGCAGTAAGATAAACAAAAAAGGCAGATACTTATTTGATTGAAAACATGTTGGTTTCTTCAGCATTTAATTGGCTTCTCATATTATTTAGTATCAAATGATACTCCATGATCATAGGTATGATATTAGGAATCTGATGAAAAGTTGCTACCTCTTAATCAAAATCTGATACCTCTTTTCTTTTTTTTAAGAAATAAACCCAATAAATATCCAAAATATTTAAGCTTCTCTTTACAATTTATCATAAAATCAAGTGCTTAATTTAACTTAAAGAATGTAGTGGTGCAGTATAATCTTGAAATTAAAACAAAATGGATAAGTGTTTACCAAGTAAAAATGCTTACATTTTAGATTTTGAAGTTGTAGGCCTTGCTTATCCAACTGGTACTTTAGCTACTAGTCTGGCTTTTTTGAAATCCTGAAGTAGAAACAAAACTTCTTCTAGCCTCATATACAGAATTGTCACTGTGCTGAGTTGCAATAAAGAAGTTATTATTGCCTCTCTGCCTACTAGTAGAATGCCATTGTATCGATCCAAAGCTGAATATACAATGTGCACAATTATACTAATGCAGATGTATAAATTCTTTATTTAATATAAAAATATTTTTTTCTGATAATTACTGTATAGTTTAATTTTGTCTAAATAATAAAATTAGTGCTAATTTTGATCAAAAAATAATAAGTAAATGACTAGAATGAAAAATTGTGTGAATTATTTACTTATACATATTTATATTTTTTTTAGATGTAATTGAATCAATTTATGAAAGTCTATCTACAATAAACGAACTGGAAACATTAATAAAATTATTAGCTCAATATTTTGATTGGTTTAAAAACCAGAAGCTGAGTGATTACGTTGATCAGTTTAAATTGTTTGTAGAAGAGTGAGTATTTTTTTTTTTGTTACAAAATTTTTTTTTTAAATAAAGAAAATTATTTTAGAAAAATAGTTTTAGTTCTGCATTTGTGATATTGGAATTATTTAGCAATTATAAATCAATAGTGCATGCGTATGTTCCTTTTTTATACATTTATAAAGTTTAATTTTCTTTTTCTGCACACCAAAATGTATAATATTTTCTTTATGTTGTGTTTTATTTTTTGAAATTTTTTTCAAAGCTTTCTGATAATTTTTATATCATTTTGGTACAATAAAAATAAATTAAATTATTTTGCTGCACATCCTTATTTTTTCTTTAGTAAGTAGGTGATAAAACCTTCTAGGTTGTTTGCAATAATAACTTTCATCACTGTTCAATCCAAAAAAAAAAACAAAAATTTACAAGGTAATCAAAACTAGGATGATTGAAAACTGGGCTAATTGACTCCAGTTTCTCTTAGAAAAAAGAATGGTCCTGGCTAATATAAAAAATGAATTTCATACTGTAATGAATGTTTGGATACATCTCTCACTCTTATTTGTAAAATTTAAAGTAGGCATTTTTAACTGAACAAAAATTATTATTTGTTGTTTTTCTGTGGTCAATATAATCTTTTTAATGTTTATTTTATATATTTCTTTTTTATTTCTGTATAAAGTAATATCTTACATTTCATTTCATGTTTCAGTGTGATAGAATTAATTGCTGATGATGTCCAGTTGCAGTTTGATGAATATAAACAACTTCTTAATGCTACATCATTTGCTGTTATTGGCAACTATGATACAATTGAAAGCCATCCTGTTGGAAATTATATTAAAACAATTTTTTATAACATTTATTACAAGGTAATTATTGTTATAAACCTTCACATTTATCTACCAGTTATATGGGGGAAAATATAAATCTTATAATCAGAAAATTATTATAATAATGTATTTAACAAAATTACAGTTTATTTTCAGTGATTTATTTTAGTAGAAATTTATTTTACTAGTCAGAAAATGTATATTACATTGACTAGATTCCACTTTATGAAGATCAGTGTTTGTATTAGTGACAATTGAAACAAGATGTCAGAAAAGATAGCTCCTTTTGTGTTGCTCTTTTTCCTTCAGTATCATTATTGAAATATGAAGTATGTCTAGAAAATAACGGAATTTTTGCTGTAACATTTTTTTCCCTTAACAACTTTCACATTATCCCCTTCAATATACTCCCTCCATGATCCCTAAACTGCTCCATTCAAATTTTCCATTGTTCAAAACAGTGTTTCAGGTCATTTTCTGATATCATGTTCATAGTCTCTGCTGCTTTATCTTTCACAGCTTCAACCATCTCAAACCTAGTTTCTTCAATGTCTCCTTCATTTTTGGGAACATAAAAAAGTCGCCTGGAGCTAGGTCTGGTGAGTAAGGTGGATGTTTCAGCCCAGGGATCACATGCTTAGCCAAAAACAACTTAAATCAGTGCGGTGTAGGCTGGAGTATTGTCCTCATGAAGAATCCATGATTTTTTCTTCCACAACTCAGTCGCTTTCTTCTTACTCGCTCATGGAGAGTAGTTAGAACCTCAAGATAATATTCCTTATTCACTGTTTGACCTTCAGACCTTCAGTATGAATGAGATTGCCTATTTTTTTTTGTCCGTTTTCAAAGCAGAAGGACATCCTGGGTGCAGATCATCTTCGATTTCTTATCATCCTTCTTTGAACTGTTTATGCCACTCTAAAATCCGTTTGTGTCACAGACACTCATCACCGTACACTTGTTATAAGAGAGAATAGGTCTTTGTTGCAGACTTGCCAAGTTTCACAAAAATTTCATATTAACATATTGCTCTATTAAAAGGCTTACCATTTTTCCGACGAGCGGCAGTTACACAATCTGTCACAAGTGAAGGCTGTGGCCTACTGAGCAGGCTGCGGTCATCACACCAGCTGGAATGTAAAGGGCGGATATCAGATGACTTGACAATGTGTCTTTTGACTTTGAGATTCACGCTGTTTGTCTTACAAAAAATCAGTCCTGTTATTTTCTACCCACATCTGGTATTACTGTAAAGAAACCTTACTAGAGTCAAGAGTAGATAAATCACTATGAGCTGAATTTCTACTTTTAGGGAAAATCCATTTGCATTCTCTATTGAGGACACAATGATGTATGAGTTAAAAAGTAAAGCATTTTTATAAAGCAATGAATCCTGTATGTAAAGATGTCATGTCTTTTGTTCTCTTATGTAATGTTAGATGACATTTATTTTTGCTATTTTTTGTAAGAATTAATGAGCAAAATTTCCTTTTTGGCCAGAATACTATTTTATGATAATGTAGCTTAAAATTACAAATATTTTAAACTCTAATAATAAGATTTCTAAACTCTAAAATAATAAAATTTTAATACATTTTCAGTTACTTTTTATTTTTGTAAGAACCCTTAGTTTCCTACTTCAATACCTCTTTACAGGTTCATTATTGATCATTCATTTTAATTTGTTTTACTTGATTTTATTATTTTTCTAATTGATGGATTCTTATAGTTATTTTAGTTCATGGTAATGTTTGTATAAGGGAGTTTTTATCATCCTCTTACTTTTTGTGACACTGCTTGTAAAATTTTGTTTATGATTCTTCATGTTGCTTTTCTGAAACTGTAAAGATATTTTTTAAGTGTATTATGTATTTATTTTTATAAGTAACAAATAGTACTACACCCCCCTACACACACACTCACATACACACTCACTCCCACACAAAAATATATATATATATATATACTGGGTGATATTTAAGCATGGAAACAGCTTTATATTGCATATCTAAGGGGTATTTGGAGGCAGAAAGAAATCAGGTTCTGCATAGTTAAAAAAAATTTGCATTATAGTGGGTTTTTAATTTTTGCCTGGCATTTTTGATCCACTATATTGAATCAAACTTAATTTTTTGAAATAAGTTTCTTTTTAATATAACACATGATTTCAATTTAAAATTTTACAAGAATAACAATGCTGACACCCTTTTTCTGTTAATGCCTTCGTTCTTGAGTAATAAGCATTCAAATTTGCAATGATGGAAAATCGTGTTATCAATAAAACAAGGTAAAACGCGGCATGAACAATTTTATTGCATTTTACATTCATAATGTATACAATAATGAACTTTAAACAATGTTATAATATTGATAATAATAAATAATAACTAATAATTAACAACACAAAATTAAACGGCTATGCCAACTGATATTACTTTAATATTACAATATTTATTTTAAAATTTTACATAAGTATTTTTGATCGTAAATATTGAAATAATGAAATAAAACTGAAATGAAAGAAATTTTGAAAGCATACTCTTCTACAGTAAGTGTTCAAAATGCTTCTCCCTTTAGCTTGGCAGTATGCTAACCTCAAGTAATATCTGTTTATAATTTGTATCATATCTGTGGTACACGAGCAGATTTGTCAATTCAATTTCTTTACAATCGTCTTCTTTTCAATTTGTCATTCTCTGCAGGTTTTGTTTTTTAAACATTATGTTTCTGGTACCCCAAAAAAAAGTAATTCAAAATTGGGGCTCTGGCAGGCTGTTCTATAGCTCCTCTACGACCAACCCAGCGATTTGGAAACTGTTATTTAAAATGTGGCGCGCTGTTAGATATTAATGAGGTCCCATCTTACTGAATCCATATAATTTAATTCTTGTCCAACATATTACTGTACATTTGGTAAAATCCTGTTGGCTATCAAGATATAGATAGTAAGGATCTTCTTGTAAGGTTGTCATCTAAAATGAAAGGTAAGGCAATACAATGAACAAGGATTCCCATCTAAACATGCACTTTCTGAGGGCTATGTGTTTCCAATATTCATCTGGGATTATTATCACTGCAATATCGATAGTTTTACTTATTCACATGGCAATTTAACATAAAAGTTTCTTCATCAGTAAATATTATTGAATTAGAAAAATTTGCATCTATGTCTAATTTTTACATTCAGCTCTCTAAGTTTATAGAAAATATTAGAAAAAATATTCTCCTCATGAACTTTTGAGTTGATTATACAGTAATTATTGACTTATGGACAGCTGGCTGCTTCATACCAAATGATGATATTTTTATAGCTTTTTTTGAAGTGTTTTGTTGGCATTTTCACTGGTGGCTTTTTAAATCATCATATTCCATTATTTCTGGGTTAGTTGTTTTCTTAAAACTTTGCTTCTATTTTTATACCTTAAAACTCCTATTCATACATTCTTTTGTTACTAATAGGTAAGGGAAATTGGTTATGAATAATAACTATAATAATTGCAAACAAACTGTTCACAGTGGATACTAATTTCTCAACACATTTTGTTAAATTGCTGATTTTCAGTTATATTTACTTGAATCTTAATTGAATTTAGTAGTACATATAATTTCATATTATTTTTTACAAATTAATTTTTTTTTTTTTTTTTTTTTTTTCTTTTAGACAAAATGGTTTTGGAATAATTCAGGCATATCAGAAATATTGAAAGAGAGCGTACACCAGTTGTTTGATGACATTGATAAAATATTGGAAAGATCTATAAATAACATTCAAGAAGGCTCATCATCTAAACTGTTGGAATCATCTTTTCAAATATCACCAGATTACACGTCTGTTCAGTTCACTCAAGAGTTGCCTATAGATTGGAATTCGTTTAATACCTTACCTAATTTTGAACAACTACCTGATTATTTCAATTCTTTTGATAATTCTAAAAATTATACAGCTATATTAGATAAGTATGTAACTTGCTTAATTATTTGATTTTTCTTTATTTTTATACATTAAGAGTAGTTTTTCTTATATAATAAATAATTATATTTTGGGTTCTAATGGTCCAGGGATGAACCAAAAATTATAAAACCATGTTTAAAACAAAATATAAAATCATTTGATAACTAGCTGTAATAGTCACCTTTTATAAAAACTTTGACAAAGATTTTTTAAAAAAATATGTATTATGATTTTGTATTTAATTTCTAAACTTACTGATAAATTGATATTAAATAACTTTATTAGAAATAAAATCTTTTTAAAAATTTGCATAAAAAAAAGGAATTTGTTAGTTTGAAATCAATGATGGAGAAAATTCATTGTTAGGAGATCAATATATAATAAATTATTACAATTTTTAGTTTATTAAAAATCTTCTGTCTTTTAGAACATCTAACAATTTTTTATCTATATTTTTTCTATAGGATATTTTTTTTCTATGATCAGTTATTTGTTTATTTTTCATTATGCTAAAGCTGTCTTTCTTGAAATAAATTATTATCTTATGTAAGATGTGCACAACATGGCATGTGGCACGTTTGAACGTGCCACATGCACGGAGACTGAGTTTCTTAAATTGTTTTTAAGTTGTTTTGATCTCTACTCAAGCTGATTTATAGGATTACATATAACCAATTATTCAATATTTATTTTACTTTTATTAATGACTATAAACAGTTGAAATCCACATTTTCATGTTTTCAACATTTTCATTTGACAAATTGTTATTTTTTTACAATTACCTTAATATATTTATTTTCCTTGTCATTTTCAGATATAAGCATTATTTGACTGATGTCATATCTTTTTATACTGAGAGTGATATTTTACTAACAAGTATAATACCTGAATTTGGATCAACAGCAATGATTTTTGGAAATAATTACATCACTTTTGATGGTGTAATATATGATTTCCAAGAGATAATTGAACCTGTAAATACTGATAAATGTACCAGTTATGTATTAGCAAGTGATTTCCTTAACAATAAATTTACTATAATTATTAATTATAAGAACAAGGTATGTTTCATAATTATATTCATTAAAGTAATTGGTTTTTATACTAACATGTTTATGCTAGTAACATTAATTACCTGGCAAATTGTTTTTGTCTCATTTTTCTTGGTCTGTTCATTAAAGGTTTCTATAGGGACTTAAACTCAGTTATAGTTAACTATGATGACAATTGAATTCTGTGTCTGAAAAGTGTAAAATCTAAAAGTTATGTTATTAGGTTTGAGTTAAATAACTATCTTGATCAGTTTAATGCTATTTCATGAAGCAGCAGTTTCTTTTTTTTTATTAAAATTTAAAAACGCACACTTTTTTTTTAATATTTGAGTATTAAGGGTTTACTTCGTAATGTTTTGTAGTACTAAATTACAAGAGAGTCTTAAAACAGTATTTGTATTAGCCTCTAATAGAAAAATTATGAAGCTTATGGTCTAGAAATCATGATGGTACTAGAATAGTGCTGTGTTCAGTGATTTTCTTACCAATCTCTCACAATTTGCATTACAAAAGGTTCTATTCTTTTATATTGTGAGTGCTTCACCATTCTATTTTTTTATCACCTTCAGCTAATTACTTTAAAGAAAACCAATCCTAATTTATCTATATATCAATAGGTATTTTAAAATTCTTTTTACCAGGTGAATACAGATATAACAATTTACGAAGTAGTTTAAGTAGTGTGATTCCAGTGGATCTTCATAATTGGTCACAAAATTTTATAATTACAAAATTGTATAATTGGTCACATGTTCTATATGCCTCACTAAAATAGTATAATTTTTTAAAATTTATTTATAAAATAATATACTTTCTGTTGATACTCACCACTTTACTTCAGAATTAAGTAACTGTTTGCCAATTTATTTCTAACAGCAAATATGTTGTTATAAATATGCTGCAAAATGTTTTAAGCAATGATAACCTCCTTGGTTGTTTACCTGCAAAGAAGTAGTCTTGTGAACAGATCCACTGTGTTTTTTGTGTGGTGTGACATTTATTTATTCACTACATATAAATATAGTGAACCACTGTGCAAATCTATTTGGTGTGAAAAATTGCTATATTTTATAAAGAAAGTTTTGATTAGTCGAATATGTTTTTCTAGATATCAGTTGAAAGCTTTATACACTTATGACAACTTAATTTTTTAAATGTATTTCATTATTTTTATTTATTTCAATTATTTTTGAGCTTAATTTTTATATTCATTCTGATAATTATGAATTTTGGGCAATGACTTGATTGACTGGCTTGATTGCTTACCCTGCAACAAGAAAACACCTTTGAATAATAGTTTATATAATAGATAATTTGTTTATTCTTAATGGTTGTGTTTTTTCATTAATAATTTTTTAAATATTTGACTTAAAAAAGTTTCCTTTTATCTAGTCACAAAGCAATAACCTTTGTTTCTCTGCTACTTTTTAAATATTTAATTTTTGTATTTCATCTATTTTTTTGCATTTCTACAAAATTAATTATATGTTTAGTAGATTGTAATAAAGCTTGTGTTTTTCTTTCTATATTTAGGATAGAATGATTCATCTCATTGTATGAAAAACATGTATGGTTGTTTAACAAAAAGTGAACAGAAAAACTAGGTTACAAAATTTTGTCTTTAATCTATATAGTCTCCATCTCCTTTGACCCATTTCATTATAAGTGTCTTAGTAGTTTATAAATTCTTCTATTCCTTTATTTAAAGGTAGTCCCTTTGCACCTGTTATTGAATTTTCTTTTTTTCTATATGCTGCTTCTTCTTAAATTTGTTTTATTTCATTCTTTAACTGTCATTTTTTTGGCTTTGTGTCAAAATTAAAAAAAATATTTTTCAGTTAATTAATTATGCCACATTGGCAGTTTGAGTTTATCAAAACATATACCAAAAGAGGGCAATGACAACCTCTTTGGTTTTTTATCTAAAAGAAAAAAAAGATATTAAATTTAAGTTCATTAATTTGTGTAAATAGAAAATACTTAATATTAGAGTTAAGCTAAACTTTTAGCACTTCAAATTCTGTAAGCAACTGTTTTTATTAATAAATTTCTTTTAATTTTATATTTTTTGGTAGTATTTAATTAATATTGTTATATTTTTAATTATTCATTTTTTTTTTATAGAATGACGGTAAACGTATCAAAGATTCGTTGACTATATTAACGGAAGGACATCAGATAAATGTAGACTTTAAATCAAAACTAATCATTGATGGTAAACAAACTGAAATGCCAAAAATAATTAAGGAATCTTTGATTATATATAGAAATATCAACAGTTTTATAATAAATAGTAAAAATGGTTTCAGTATAAATTGTAATATGATTCACGATGTGTGCAAAATTAAACTGAATGGTTGGTATTTTGGTAAAACTGGAGGTTTACTAGGTACTTACAACAGTGAACCTATTGATGATTTCTCATTTGCAAATGGTACTGTAATTCAATCTGTCCAAGACTTTGTTAATTCATGGATTATTCATTTGAATGATAGAATATGTGAAAAAGATTCAACTGATATTGAAATTGATAGTGAAACTAATTCAGTTATTAATAATTCTTCTCGCAGTTATAAGGTAATAAATATTGGATATTGTAAAACATACTTTGAAAGTAAAAAATCAATTTTTGCTCCTTGCTTTCATGTTGTAAATCCAGAACCATATTTAGAAATTTGTAGTAATGATATGAAATCAGCAAAGTATGATACAGATTCCTTTATTGCATTATGTACAACTGCAGCGGCATATGTGGAAAAATGTAGTAATGCTGGAGTTAAATTGAATTTGCCTTATGTGTGTGGTAAGTAATATCTTATATAAAGTGTATTTTATATTTATTAGAATTAGTTTTATCTGTAAAATATTTTACTTAAAAAGAAAACCTGATATTAATAAATGTAATAATGAGAAATTAAAAAAAAAATGTTTAAATTGAAGATAGATAATTTTAAAATCACGTTTTGACTATTTGCTATTTAAAAATAAATATTTTAAAGATCTTCTAATAGTAAGTAGTAGAATCCAGCTAATTCATCGTTCGGTTGTGTTTTTTGAGAAATAATTAATTATCATATTCTTGTGAGTCCTGATTCAGTAAGTACTTTTGTTGTAGTACAAGGTTTTAATAAAAGTTATTATAGCTCCCCAAATATGTTGAAGTCCACAAAATAAATTTATAACTATTTAAAATGATAAACATTGTTAAATTATTATGTTAGTAATATTTAATA
>JAAAKQ030475967.1:0-22961 GCA_010016005.3 Zanna intricata | reverse complement strand
AAGAAAATCCTGTTTCACCAAGACAACGCACCGTCTCACACCTCAGCGATTGCCATGGCGAAAATCCACGAATTACGGTATGAACTGCTTGACCATCCGCCTTACTCACCATATCTAGCCCCAAGTGACTTCTTTTTGTTCCCTCATCTAAAAATTGCGCTCGGAGGACAGAGATTTTCGTCAAATGAAGAGGCAATCGCCTTTGTGAACAATTATTTTGCACAGAAAAACGCCGAGTACTATTTGGAAGGGTTACAGAGAAGGGAGCATCGCTGGGAGAAGTGTGTAGAGGTACAAGGAGAGTATGTTGAAAATTAAAAAAACAATTTCTAAAAAAAATGTCTTGTATCTTTGTTAGGTCGGAAACTTTTCAAACCACCCTCGTATATATATATATATGTCGTGAATGATTCATAATCAACGCCCAATTAAGAAAACTACTTTAGATAAATTGATGAAATTTTGTGTAGACGTTCAACTTACGGTATTAAGTGCACGCTAACGAAGGATTTTTTTTAAAATTCAGAGTTTAAAGAGTAAAAAATTGAATAAAAAAGAAATTTACTATTTTTTTTTTTTTAATTTTCCGGTTACAGATGAAGATATAAATTTCATTTTTATGTGTAATCTTCATGAATTATATCATCATGTTTATTCTTGATGAATATCTAAAAAGAAATTAATAGATTTTTCGAAATTCGACCTTGAACGGACTGAAAAAGGTTAAACAAATTTTTAACAATGATTATTAAAAATAAAAGTAAATATCTAAAAACCAATTTGGTGTTTTTCTTAATTTCAATTTTTAAGGGGTGAGACAGTGTACGTCAACACAGCCACAGCACGTGCGACACGACTGGCTGCATCTCCCTCCGATAACTTGACTAAAAAACATAAAATAAAAAAAAATTTAACCGTGACTGGAAACGCAATTAACCATACAACGCGGGCGAAATCGTGATGGGGGATGCTAGTAAACAGTAAGCTTCTAGGTTTCCCGTAAACAAAAGTAACAAAATCGAGTTATTATTTTTCTAATTATTAATTGAAATTTTATTCAAACGTATAAAAATTTTCGAATACGCTGTATAGCCAGAATCGTTCGTAAACCTGTACAATTCTCTTTTATTTATCTCCTCATTACTTTAAGTCTCTCCGTCCTCTAAGTCCAATTAATTTGACTCACCTCACGTCTGTCTTTAAAAAAAATTAAAGAGAATCTTTTTAATCGGATTTAAATTAAACATTTTTGTGATTAATCGCGAAGAAAATCATTTAAAAATCGCAATTATTTTTTCTTAAATTTATAATAGGATCTCAAGCTGTTTTTAACAAATCATGAAACGAGAGAATTTAAATAATATTAATAAGAATTAAACCATAGGAATGTATTAAATATAAAATTGAAAAAATACATTTATTTAATATTACGTGTCTTACCACACATTATCGACATTAATCGGCCCCCATTAAATCGAACTGAAACTAGGACTCCTATTGGCCTAATACACTTTTAACACAAAAGTATATGATATTTTCTAAATAATTAAAAGATTTCCTACAAATATTTTATACAATTAATTATATACATAACATATATATTTCATACATATACATTTACATATCATATACTTTCATTTTATATAGATACGTTTAATCATTAAAAATATTAATTTATTTTGAACCCTCTGCTTTTCTACATAAGTTTTCTTTCAGCCTCTAGGCTTATACCAGGGCAAACCATTTCTATATCCGGAAACAGAGAGTTTGTTGTCATATATATACAATAGCATCCCCTTCCGGCTTCGCTCGCGCTATATGGTTACTTGATTTATTATTATTTTTTTTTTTTTTGGAGTCGCATATTCAGTAATAGTGGCAGCACCTATATTGGTTGAATCGCCGCACCGTACACCGTCGCACCCCTTAAAAAATCGAAATTCAAAGAAACCCGAAAACGGTTTTTAGATATTTATCTATTGAGTATTTGCAAGGTCAGATGAACTGAATATCTCGTTTATTAAACTCAAAAATAAGGAAAATTTCCATCACTGTTAAAAATTTTTACCTTTCTTCACCCCCTTTCAAGGCAGAATTATGAAAATCTAGAAATTTGTTTTTTTTTATAGTTACATGAAGATTTTACACACAAAAAATCAAATTTATATCTTCATTTATTATCGAAAAAATAGCCGGGTTTCAAAAAAAATTCAAAAATACATTTTAACCCTTTAAACTCGGAATTTCAAAAACGATCTTGAAACCGACCTTTAGATATTCACATGAAGATTACACACACCAAAAATTAAGTTGATATCTTCATTTCTTACAAAGTAGTAAAAAAAAAAAAAAATAATAATAATAAATAAATTTCATAGTTACTCCATTTTAACCCTTTAAATCGAATTTTCAAAAAATCCTTTCTAAGTGTGCGTTTTCACCGTAAGAAGAACGTGTATAACAATTTTCATCAATTTATCTTCATTAGTTTTTCCTGAGATTAATTATGAGTTACTCACAACATGTTTTATATATATATATATATATATGTTTTATACATATATAGTTAACAGAGATGTAAAAGTATTTCCGGTGGTTTGCTTTTCTTGAGGTTTTGACATCCCCTGAGTACAACAATCCAAATTCATGGTTAAAAAAAAACTACAAATGGAGTTAGTTGTATGAAAAATCAATAACGTAAGAATACGCACGCGTGCGCTGTATTTGTGAATAGTGAATTAATTTATAATCATGAAATTTTTATAAGTTGTTTCAACCAAGAAAAATTCTATTATTTTTTTTTTTTTTTTTTTTACCTAGCAAGAAGAGGAGATATTGATATATATTTTCAAAGTTTTAGAATGTGGGGAAAACTTTCCTCATTTCTTTTTTTAAGTTAATCAAATTATATATACCACACCAATAGAAAAAAGAATTGTATAACATTTTTTATTTACTATCTCTACTTACCAAAGATACTATTTATTTTTTATTATTAAATTTGCTTCAGATAGTTTTTAAAGACCTGCAGATTAAATTTAAAGAATAATTATTTATTCAGACATCCGAGAAAATTTATTTTTTCAATTGAGGTGTTTTAATAGATTTTTATGTATTTTAGGAAATATATCTGAATTTAAATTATCTGAAATTTATAAATTCTACTCAATTAAAAAACAGAGTAAATAAATTATTCTACCTTATTTAGTTTCATTTCTTTAATATAGAAAAATAATTAAATTTATCAGGAGCGAATAATTTAAATACAGAGTTCTAAACAGTGTTTGAAATTTTTAATATCACCATTGTCAACTTCACTATTTTAATGTAAATTTAATAAATTAGTTAATAATAAGCAACTAGCTCTATATTCTGAAAATACATCTAACCTGTGAAAGGTTTACCTTTCTTCACCCTCTTTCAAGGCAGAATTTTGAAAATCTAGAAATCGGTTTTTTTATAGTTACATGAAGATTTTACACACAAAATATCAAATTTATATCTTCATTTATTATGGAAAAAATAGAAAGGCATCTTCACGTGCCCACTAAAATATCTGAACAAATACCTTTAAGTTGCCATAACTATATATTTTTGATAAAATTTTATCTTAAATTACCCGCAGATTATTACTTTATTTTTTTTTAAAGTGAAAAAAAAATCGAGTTATTTAATTTAGCCATGTAAAAAAGCGTAGATTGAGAAAAGGAAGATTGGTTAAGACAGTGTTTCTCAATCCTTCCGTATTTTCGACCCAATTTTCAATCATAATTTTCATTGCGCTCCCTTCTCGTACAATAACAATATATACTGATAAATAATAATGTATTTAGAGTATTTTTACGGTAAAGCTACACTACAACCTTAATTAAAACATATACCTTACAAATTACCAAGAATAAGTAAATATATTGATATCTGATAACACCGATCCGCTGCATTGACAAAACTAGAATCGATACCTCGAATTAATGGTAATAAATATTCACAGCAGTAGATTTATACAGAATCACGGACAAATTTTTAAGTGTGCGTCAGCGAGCATTAGACAATAGTGAAACATCAACAAGTGCACAGACGAGCGTGGTTTCGAAAATAAAATAAGAAAATATTCTCAAGAATACTTAAATATTGGGTTTACTGGTACTGAAGTAAATGAAGAAGAAAGAACCCTGTGTGCCATTTGCTCAAAAATTTTGGCAGCAAACAGCATGAAAGCTAATAAACTTAAACGACATTTGGAAACAGTTAACAAATCCCGAGAATCCTTTGAATAAAAATTAAAATCAGTAATCAAGACATAAAATCAGACATACGAGTAATTTTAAAAAATCACCAAAAAAACGTAATGTTTTTTTTACATTTTTTTAAATTTATGAATAAAAAGGTTTTACTTGCCTGTTACAAAATTTCATATAAAATAGCTAGATGTAAAAAACCTCACACCATTGGTCAAGAGCTTATTTTGCTAGCTGCATTGAATTTGTAGAAACTATATTTGGAGATAATTTTGCCAAACAATTGCAGTCCATACCTGTATCAAATGATACTGTTGCCTATCGAATTGGTGATATAGCTGAAGATGTACAGCATCAGCTTTTCGGGAAGTTACGTGACAAATTGTTTTCAATTCAGTTTGATGAGACATGAGATAGCAATAAAGTTTTTCATTTCATTGCCTATGTTCGATATTGTAATGGTATATCAACTAGAACTAGTTTTCTGCAAACCAATAGAACTCAAAACAACAGAACTCGCATTATTTGCTATCTTAAATGTTTTTATAAACAAGACAAACATAGAGTGGGAAAATTGCATCAGAATATGAGACGATGGTGCTCTTTCAATGTCTGGAAGATTCTAAAGTATACAAGCACTTGTGAAACAAAACTCTCCACAGTGTGTCTCGACACACTGCATGATCCACAGAGAAGCTCTGGCTTCCAAATAAATGAATTCTGATCTGAATATTGTGCTAACGACAGTTGCAACCGTAGTAAATTATATAAAAATGAGACCCCTAAGATCAAGAATCTTTTCGGAACTTTGTAAAGACATGGGTGCAGTATATCCTGACCCCATAGCGGAAGGCACCCTCCATGTGGCAGTTTCGGTTGCCAAGCCACCCCCTCACCGTATCCGTATAAGCCCTTATAAGCTCCCGTATAAGCCCTTATGAGCTTTACCGGAGATCATTTTCAGAACCTCGGCAAAAGGCATCTCTCAGTCTTGTTCTTGCCAAAGTCAAGATAGAATCCACATATGACATATGTGGATTCGCACATATGCGAATACCACATGCGATATTCCCATCGATGTACTACTAGGAAATGAATTCTTTACAATAAAACACATCTATGTCCAGCCTTTAACAAGAAGGAATGACAGGAAGGAACTGAAATTAAAAACGCAACTACCTTCCCAATAGGTTAGAAGTTGAGTTCAGCACGTAACCATAACATTACACAAATCAAGAAATAAAAATAAAACTAAATAAACAAAACACTACAAAAACATGAAACCTTTTTACACACGATCAACAAAACCAAAACACAAGAAAGACCAGGAGGAACCCTAAATTCCCTCGGCAATGCCTTCTCTTGCCAGGTTTCCGATAAAATTTTCAACGATTACTCATTCGGCCCGGTTTTCCAATTCTCACAGAGATCCGTTAACAATTAAGGCGATGAGCTCTTAATAATACATTCCGATATCTTTTAAATTTTAGCCTATCCGTCCAAACAGAACGATGTTTGCAAATATGGATGAATGTGTTAAAACCTACAAGGCTGAAAAACAACATGTGGAAGTTCTTTTTGTAACCACTGAAAATCATTTAGCTATGCTGGCAAAGAATTTTAATAAGTATCTTCTTGCTGACGATAACTTGGTAGCAAGTTATGAGTGGGTTAGGGATCGATCCATTTCAAAATATTCCCTAAGGGCTCTCAACTGCCAAAGAAGAAAGTCTTCTTCCACTTGCCCTGAAGTTTTCATAGACTTCAGGGCAAGTGGCGAAATCAAAAGATATTTGATAATAAATCGCTCTTTGAATACTGGGCCTGCCCAGAATTCCTATGGGTTTTCTCATCATCCAGGGGTGGATGATGAGTTTTCTGCACTGAATAGAAAGAGCATTTCATATACTATTACCAATTTCAACATCCTACACCTTTGCGAAATCGGATTTTCTGAGGTGGCTGCTTCCAAGACAAAATATATATCTCAGCTAGATATAGAAAAAGAACTCGGAGTCCCATTTGCAACATTATACCTTTCTTCGAAAAACTTTGCTCTGTAAGATAGGTTAAAGGGAATCACTAATAATTATTAAACTTGTTTTTAATTTTGTATTTATAAGTTAATTATAAATACATTGTGCAGTACTGATATAATCCTATTTATAAGTGTATTATATCAAGTATTATAAATGAATATTCAATTATTTATTATGTCACAATGAATTTTATTTTGCTTTCCTTTCAGTAAATTAATAATTTTTTTAAAATTATATTTTCTTTTGGATATGATCGCGCCCCCCAATGAGTGTTATCAAGCCCCCTTAGGGGGGCGCGCCCCATAGATCGAAATACACTAGATAAGGGTTACGTAAAAAAAATAATAAATAAATAAATAGATGAGGATATAGAATACAACAGATGTAGTTAAATTTAAAGATTAGTGTAAAAGATAGAAGAATGGTTAATTGTACGAAATCGATAAAATTTCCGAAACCGAGAAAAAATAATTCATCCCAGAAATCTGGATTATTGAGGATAAAAATGAATTACAAGATTCGATGAAATATGAATTATTTCTAATTATATTATTTCTTTTAGTAATTAATGTGACTTGCTGGATTAAGCAAACTCGGTCTTGGGCTTAGTTACACACAAATACGCATATAAGTCTTTTCTCCCTGTAACTAACAAATACATATCAATATATATAAATCTTTTATAGCCGGTTTTAAATAGTTTGAATTTAACTGATGGGTGAAAAAAAATATTCATAAAAGAAAAAAATGTTATACTGTAAACAGCGTAGTTTGCAAATTTAGTTCAATCTACAATACCGCGTTACACAAAACAACCAACAGCCATATAAATGTTTAATGAAATAAAAAATTGATTTACTCATGAACATGTAGGTTGTATTTACAACAAAGAAAAAGCCTCCAAACAAATTGTACGGCAGCACAAGTGAAATGAGTAAACAACTTATTTCCCTGAATATAGAAAAATTTTAAAATTAGTAATACCGTTCAATTTGAAAAAATGTTTTTTTTTTAGCCTTCATTTGAATATAATTTTTTGCTCTTTATTTACTACTTTTATCGGTCTTCACAAATATAAACAACATAATGATTACTGTGTTTTGTTGTAGCTGACTATATTTATTGAAATAAAATTTATAAATAATTATAACCAAAATTTTTATTTTTTTTTTTCAGTTTTAAAATATTCACTCGGCATTTATTCTAAAATTATTTTACTTATAAAGATTTTTCATAACACTCTGCAAAACACGACAGTTCAAGCCTTATCTGAATAATCCAAATCGTACAAATTTAATCTATAATTTCAGACTCATTCCTTTCTGAATTTTAACTTTTTTAAATAATTTTTACACAAATTATTTTTTTTTTTTTGTCACCTCCGGAATCACCGTTAAGTTATATCTTCAGAGGATGAGATGAACGAATTGTAGCGTGTGTGAAAAATGTCATGCCTGACCGGGATTCGAACCCGGGACCTCCGGATGAAAAACCGAAAACTACCACTCGGCTACGGAGGCCGGCACAGATTATTTAGGATTATAATCGTTTTGGATAATGATAATAAAAAAAATTAATCTAATTTTAATCCATACTAGTAGTCTTTAATCTAAGAAAATAACCTTTATTCAAATAAAATGTATAAGCGAAGAAAAATTACCCTGATTGATAGAAAAACTGTACGCCGATGTAACTCAACGTTTTTTCTCTATTGAAAGGGGTACATTAATTTTTCGCTTTACTTCTCAGTATTGCTTATGGTTATGATGAAAATAAGACGAATTATGAACAAGAGAAACCAGGTTACAATTAATTTCTGTTAGAGTAATGGTGCTCAGTGTAAACTAATTCACGCGGTGAAAAGAGGGACGTGTAATTTATAGTTGAATATTATTTGAGTTTTAATAAAGTTGGCATGCTGATAGGCAACCGTACATTTTTTTCAGTAAAGAAAGGAACAGGAAACAGATTCAGTTCTTACTTTCTCTCCTAAGCGTGGTTGCTTATTATTTTCTTGACTAGTTTTTGTTATTTTTGGGAGTTTTTTCTCATATCATTTTTTATGCAACTATTATGGTGATCCGATCAAAACAAATAAATTTTACTAATTTATAACCTTTACAATAATCTTTTTTTTTTTATTTATAAATTTAAATCTTGTGTGTCTAATAAACTTATTTACATATTCTTATTTTATCCAAAGTATAACCTACCATAATATTATTGGAAACTAATATTATTATATTTTCCTGCAGGGAACAAACAAATCTTCCATCGAAGAGCTCAGTTCACTTGTTCACTAACTCGAATTATCTATGACAAATAAGGTGGTTTACTACAGTAGAATGTTTTTGAAATAATTTATTTAATTAATTTAACAAACAGAAAATATATTTTAACTTAGTGTATCAAAATTATTATTTCATATAATAAAAAAAATTTAATTAAATTAAGTATTTCAAAATATTACTATTATACGCTACACGTGAATATAATCAAGAAAAACTGTTTCTATCTACCAAGCAAATACTGTATATAATTGTATTTATAAATGCATTTAATATACATATTTATGTACTTAATACATTTATGAAATGTATTTATAATTATAAAATGTATTTATAACTATTTTAATTGAATTTTCAAAATAAATATATAATTTTTTTTTTTATTTGTGCGTGTATTTTTTTAATATAATCGAAAATAAGTTTTCAGTTATGAATTATTGTGAATCATACAGATGTAACTTTAAACAAAAAAAAAAAAAAAAGAAGCAGAAAACACTACATAAATTATTTAAGTGAAATAACTTAGCTTAAATTTTTTTTCTGTACCTAATTATTTATTATTTAATCTCCTCTCCCCAAAAATAAATATAAATCTAAGTTTTCTTCGGAAAAAAGCAGGCTTTTAGGTCATGGCATTTACTTTTAAAGTAATTTTCTCGTTACTCTATCTTTTCCTTTATTATTAATTATAGATAATTACTTAAGAAATAATGTATTAACTAAATAATTTCATTAAAAACAATTATATTATTGCCCGTTTCATAATTTCAATTTCAATAAATGCATAATACTGTGTGATTCAAAAAGGACTTCATAAATTTAAAAGTATATAAAAATTTGTTGAGATAACTTACAAAAATCGTTTGAGATCTCATTTCATAGAAAAAATACATCAAGTTTGTTACCCGATATTCACTTTGATTCAATGTGGCTACCCCATTTGTAATGCGACATGCAACATATCTGAAGTCGATTTCATTCCAGATTGAAGCCAGTAAGCCGAGCATTACCTCTGCATCTGCGGCGTTAATTCGAAGTTTTAGCTCAACAAGATCAGCACGCAAAGTTGTTACATAAACCCGACTTTTAATGAAAAAATCTAACCGGGTCAAACCCGGGAACAAGGTGGCCCTGCAATTGGACCTGCAGGACCAATCCACCGACCTTGGAATCGAGTATCAAGAAAATCTCGGACTTCTAGGCGGTAGTGAGATTGTATTTGGTCTTGCTGATAGTAATGGTATCCATCTTAGTTATCATCGTCTAACTGAGAATTAGAAAATTCTAAAGTATATCCAGATAAACGATACCATTTACAGTTGCCTCTTGGAAGAAGAACGGGCTGTTCTTTCTGGAAGAACAACCTGTCTGAACGAAGGTTTGGTGCCAAAAGTAAATTTTACGCCTACTAGGAGTCTCCCTACCGTACGCTATGAAAATTACGTTGAACTGCCGTTGCTGACTGCAAGTCGTGGCCAAAACACAGTGAGCACGTTTCGCACCAGTAAATGTATCCATTTTTAAAAATACTGATGACGACTCTGGTTACCGGATTCGGTAATAATGCGAGTCAGTCAATAATTGATGTTTTTTTCTGTGAAATAAGACCTCAAGTGGATGTTGATTTTATCTCCATAAATTTTTATACTCTTTTAGATTTATAAAGTCCTTTTTGAATTACCCGATATACCTGTAAGTTAGCTACAAGGAACTGCCGCCTTAAGAATTTGTAAACAGTACGTATGAACAGGAAGTGCAAAAGTATTTCTTCTACGAAAAACTGCAGGCCTGATTTACTTTATTGTTCTTTAAATATACATTATCTCCTCTGAGATCATACGTAATTGTAATCTTGTCTTTTTTATTAAAATATTAAAAGAGAATTATCAACCGATTGTTTTTCGTTCGGATAAAGACTCAGCGATCAAAATATAGTTTTAGCATAACAACTGTATTGAAATCATCTTTTACCCAGGCAATAACTTCTGGCAATAATCTTTAAAGTTTAAAAAGGATAAACAATTCGATGAGCAGTAGTTCTACATTGGATGAGACGTAGTATCTGAATTGCAAATAGTAAAGTGGGGGGGGAGAGTAAACTGAGGCTTGCTTTTCAGGCAAGGACACGCCCCTGGGCTGAGCTATACTTTATTAGAGGTCCGGCCCAGGGGTATAAGGGGGAAAAAAAGGACGTCATAACTCCTGATGCCAGTCCAGCAACCCATTCCCTCTCTGTTCGTCCACTGAGCTTTCTAAAATTTGAGTAGTAATACTTGCTTATGATAGTTCCATACTTATATCGCAACAAATCATGCCCACGCCATCTATCTTTGAAAACTATTTATTGTTATTCCTACCGAAATACTCTTTTATTAGACATCAATTTAGGTTTATTAAATTAAATAAATCCTATTTGTAACAACTATTCATTCTATGTAGAAAAAAAAGATTAAGCTTTAGATCCGCGTAGCTTAATAGTCAGAATTTATGATAATTTTATAAATAGCACGTTCTGAATTTGTTCCTTCCTAAACTGATTTTTTACAATATGTTTTGCACAAATTATTTGATTTTATAATTAAGTATTATAACTATTATTAATAAAAGGTAATCACTTTTTAATTTATGTACGTTGTCTTTGAGATTATGCAGTAACTACTATATACAAAATAAAATATTTTATTTCTGAGAAAATGATCTCTTATATATTATATTTTTTGTTACATCAGAAATATTTTTGAGTTTTAATGCAAATCATTAAAATACCGTGTTTTTCAAAATTAATATCGGGTTTTAAAGCTATGTAATATTTTCTCAAGATTCACGTAAATTGATTAATTTATACATGAAATAAAAGAGCAACATAAATAGTTTCAGCTGTGCTAAAACTCATCAACTGTTTCCTATACCTTCCGCTTGAAAGCGCTATCACCAAAGATGGCGACCTCTCCAAAAGAAAGCGTTTTGTGTTTTGTAGTTTGCAAAGTGTGAATTTGTAATTACCGTTAAACATCCTTTCCATTTGAAGTTCAGTTGTAATCTCCCGAGTGAAAACAACATTCGTAGATAGTAGGATGGTATAAACAATTTAAAAACACTGGCTGTATTTGTAAACAAAAATTGATGGTTTTTTTTTTTTTACCGTACCCCGACGGCAAGTTTACGGATCGTTCTTTCTCGTGGAAGAAGTATGTCTGAAATAAACTATTTTGAAATGCTACAAATATGGTTCTTCCTCAAATGCGGTATGAACCAATGAACTTTATCTGTTAAAAAGATAGTGCGCCTCCTCACTTGCATAACGCTGTACGTGATCGGTTGAATGGAATTCTCTTCGATCTCTGGATCGGTCGCCGGGGACCAGCTGATAGGGCTTTTTTGCTATGACCTCCATGTACGTCCGATATGACACCGTGCGAATTTTTCTTTGGGGGTTTATAAAGATTAAATGTATGTTCTGTTGTTATCGGTTGGCCTACCCGACTTGAAGACACAGGATTGAAGCAGCTGTCGCATCAACAATTACTCCAGACTTTCTGATTAAATTGTGGGATGAACTCTACTATCGGCTGGATGTGTGATGCAAATAGTGCTTCCTATTGAACACTTATAGGATAACCTGTTAAAATTGCTCTTCTATTTCACGTATAATTTATCAGTGTAAGTAAAACTCAATAAATATTACATAAAGTTAAAACCGTGATATTCATTTTGAAACGGTATTTATGAAATTTTCAAAAATTGGGTTGGTAGATACAAAAACTGTGTATATCATCGTTCCCAAATTAAAAAGAAAAAAGTTAACATTTTTAACCTAAATTAAATTTATTTTAAATTTCTTTAATTTTGGTAAAAAAACATTTTTATTTTATATACATATTTTATACAGTCATAAATCTTCGGCACACTTTTGATATTTCTGAATATTATAGCGGTGTACTTTCATGGCGGTGTTTTGAATCCATTTATACCTGGCTCGAACTACGTTTATAGAAAGACCAGGAAGTAGTTTAAAAAGAAATACCTTTATCCATTATACATTTTGGCACGCCCTTGCACAAACAGATACACGAACATGATACTGTTCACTGCAGCGTTTATTTGTATTATTACACGATTACTAAAGAAAAAATATATTTTCATTCAAGCAATGAGATAAAATTTAACAATATCTTACGATATGTAAACCTATTTAATCGTAAAACATTAGAAAGGAGTTTTAATTTTCATAAAAATAAATATTATTTATTAGTTACATAAGTGAAACATCAAAACACAAACTTCTATTATCTCAAAGCTTGATAAGCTATTCGGTTTTAAACAAATTATTTCATCACATACTACAGTTCATCAATTTAAATATTGTAGACAAGAAATTATTTTTATAAATTTTTTTTAAAAAAACTTGTCTGATTTTTATATCCAAAACCATATTCATGAAAATAATTTAAGCTCGTTAATAAAAAGATCTCTCTACTATCTATTTAAGATATATACTATGGGCTATCTTCCAATCCGTTACGTAATGTATACCCTATTCTACCTAGTTTATAGGAAATATAACACATGCTAAGATTATTCAGTGGCATAGAAATTCTTTAAATCATAAACATTCATTACGTCAACATATCAGGAAATTAATTTTTTTTGCAAAATCTTTAATTTCTAATCTATTTAATAACAATTTCAAAAAATTAATTTGTACTTGTAATTACTTTTATTAAAAATATATTTTGAAATTTTCAGTAGAGCTTCCCAAAAAAGCTTCTCAAAAAAAAATAATTTTCTAATTTTTCACAAAAATTTTGGTTTTTTAACGCAATACAAAAGTTTACTGACGTAATACCAGCGCATACTTAAGCACAACACGCTAATAGTTCATTAATTTCAATACTGAGGCACAATTACAAGGTAACATGTCAATATCTCCACGAAATAATAAATTGTCATACCAATCTATTTTACAAATACATTAAGTTATAGGCTCAACGATCTGTACTAGCATTTATCTAGGGACTGAGAGGTCTGGTTTTATCTTATAGCTATTTCAGTATTGAAGTTTGGTTTACGCAGAAAGATAAGCTAAGATTTGATCCGCTAATGTTTTTGAGACGTAGAGAATAGTTAAATGTGTTGGTACACACAGAAGGATAAACTGTGCTTTGCTAAGTCGTATTGTGTTTTTATAATTGATTGCAGGACTGTTTTTTTTTTTTTTTTTCATTTTTCCATCTTCTCACATCTTACGTAACACACGATAAAGTCAAACTAAACTCAGCTAAGACCACATGTGTTACAGATGCAAATCTGGATTGTTAAACATAACTATACAAGTCTTGAAGTTTTATTTCCAATTTGTTTCACAAGTTTTGCAAAAAAATAACACAAATTTGTATACTTAAAAGAAGAAGAAAATAAAATATTTATAACTGTTATCCGTTATAATTTTTTTTTTTTTTTTTTTTTTTTTTTTTTTTTTAGCATTAAGGTACCTTAGGAGTAGAAGAATTATAACTATAGAGAGTTATATTGATAAATTTCTTTGCTACCTCAATAGCGAAATAGCGAATAGATTTTAAATTTTCATATTGTACTCGGCCTTTAAAATTTTACGTAATCTTAGCTCCATATGTGTTTATTAATTTTATTATTCGAAATACTCTAGTTTTTTTTTCCATATAAGTTTTTTATATTGCACCGGTCCTTTATGTGAATTATTAAAACACTACGGAAGATAAAATCAGCAAATTACAGGAATCGATCTTGGAACGATATTTAAAAAAAAGAAGAAATTTCGGCACGCCATAACTGAACTTCTATAACACATAGAGAGAGAACAGAAAC
This sequence comes from Zanna intricata, assembly GCA_010016005.3. Lineage (NCBI taxonomy): Eukaryota > Metazoa > Arthropoda > Insecta > Hemiptera > Fulgoridae > Zanna > Zanna intricata. Next base: position 8,552 of record JAAAKQ030475967.1, on the reverse strand, counting down.
AAAACTGAATTTTTTAGAAAAAATGGGAACGATTGCTTAATTTACCCAGAGATTAAGTATAAAACCAAACCGATAGAATTTAGAATTACGTTAGCGTACACAAAATTAAGCATGCCTACACTTTGCTTTATGGCATGCTTTGCAACTACTGAATATACTCTTGGTATACTTTAACAGCGGTGGCAGCTCGTAGCTAAAATTATTCAGTCGGTGTGCTACTCCAGAAAATTTTTTTCTGGGCCTTTTCAAGGCCATGGTTAAAGTTTTCTGTAAAATAAAAGGACCGAAAAAAATGAATCAAATGATTATAATTTTTCTTTTTTAGAGAGTTTATGAGATGAATAACAAAGCCCACTACCTTAATGGCTTTGTAAAAAAATAATATTCACCTTCTTGAGGTAGTATCAATCTGAAAATTATATATGAACATTATTTGCATTTAGAAAAAGTTATGGTGTGGTTTGGAAAAAATCGAACCTTGTTTTTTACACATATTGTTTCATCATTCTACACTAATGGAATTAAAAATAATATCTATTATCAGTATCTAAAAACAGGCAAAAATATTAATTTTTGGGGTTTTATTTTTTTACAATTTGCGATATCTCAGCTGTTTGCTAAGCGATTTGAAGAAATTAGTAGCGTATGTTTTTATTGACAGCATTAGTTTTTAAGCTACTTTTTGTTTTATACAACGCTTTAGTGTTAATTTCATAGAATAGTTAGTTTGCATAAAATCTGTTATTAAAATAAATTTCTACAAAGAAAAAAATAATAGACTGCAACACACTCGAGATTTATTAACAGTCAACAGAAGGCCGAAGAAAATAAATTTTCTTCTTCTTTGGAGAATTATTCCACCCACAAGCAGAATATCTCTAAAGGAAACTGTGTAATAAATTCATATTTCTTTATTTTATTTACAAAAACTGTCTTGTGAGTTGTTTTTGTTTTTACCGTTAAAAATTCTGTGGTAGATCTACAACTGATGTATTGCAAAAACTAATATTGACAAAAGTAATTTTCCAATTTACAATCCTTTACAAGGTCAAATAAAAAGAAAGATTAAAAAATAAGAAAAAACAGTTGAATTGGTTTATGGCTTTCGAAGCATTGGCCATAGAGAAAACAATGATAGAATACCGAGTTTTAAACTCGATTTACAACTTTCAACTATTAAACGTTTTGAGTGAAAAAAAAAATGATTAGTCCGGCGTCCTGAAAATTCATGTGTAGAGCAGGTATTAAAGTTATAGAACAGAATGTAAGCTTTTATGAAATTCTTACTGTGTTTGACCGTATCTGGCAGAAGAAAAAATAGACCCACAGCATAAGTACTACCGTTACTTGTAAAAGTAGTGACGCACTAGAAGTATTAGGTTCTGGAATGCTTTGTTAAATTACAATGTAGGTAATATAAAAAAAAAAATTGCATTTTTAGAGGTAATAAGTTAAATGAACTCAAATAATACAACTCAGGGACTGAGATACATAAAGGATAGAAGAATAAAAAGAAATAAACCTTTGCTGCCGAATATGTTGGCATAAAAATAAATAAATAATAGATTCAGTGAGCGGAGTGGAAGATGAAAACGATTTACAGCAGCATGATGCGGGTTATCGTTTTTAAGTTCATAGATTTAAAACCAAACATACGATATTTTTATTTAAAATGTAGTTTACAAAAATTTATTTTTTTTCTTATATTTCGGTATCACTTTTTTTAAAACTTGAGACGTTAGTTAGTTTCATATGATGATCATATCAAACCTCTAAACCCCAAATACTTCTTCAATACAGAAGTGAATTAATAAAGTAAAAGTATACTAACCTACAAAATTTAGGTGTTTTCGAGTAGTTAATACCTTAAAAAAAATATATAAATAAATTCCTAATTATCAAAAGAAAAAAGTATTTACTGTGTAAAAAGAAAAACAAGTTAACTAAACAATTTGGTATTTCCTTAAATTTGTATCATTTATAGTAAATGAGAAATGGAACCGATTTATTTCATAGGTGATAAGAGCGAGTGTTTTGTGCAGATGATAAGTTTGTATTTTCTAAGATATTTCTCATCATATTAAAAATTGTGTTACAGAAGTAAACCACGCTATTAAAAAACATAGCATTTAACTTCCATTTTGAAAGTTATTAATTATTACAGTTTTTTTTATTTAAAATTAATTCGTAAAAGTAATAAAATAACTTATATTTGTCGAAAAAAATAAGTAAATTGATAAATAAAAAACCAGCGTATGTTTTTACTTTTTTTTTTAATATAAGATGTTTGATTTTAATATCAGTACAAACCGAGTACCAATCGATCATAAATCTTATCGCAAAGAATGAAAACGAATGAGTTCAATGGTTATCGTTAGAGAAATCATTAAAAATATATGGAAAGATATTTTATAAATGTATTTAAAGAAAGCGATACAACCTTTTTTTTTAAATAATGTATAAGAATCATCGTATGATACATTTAAAAAATGAAAAAACTGCCTACGATATATTAATAAGGTAAAACGATTTTTAATATAAATGACTTTAACTCTTGTCATATTTTAACTTAAGTAATCGTTTTCTATATTGAAGTGTTAAAAATAAACTCATAATTTTTTCAATAAATATAAGTATTGTGTTTTAGGAAGAGTACAGCAAGCTTAAAAAAAATTGAAACATGATTAAAAAAAAATTAATTTCTCAAAAATTACCATAACTTGAGAGTGATCAAGCATATCTTGGAAACTTTAAATTTATAAATTTAACAAAAAAACTTTTAAAATTATCCGAAATAAGTAGGAATAAGATAGTCAAGAAAGGTTATTCATTAAAATTGATAAATAAAACTCAGTTTTAAAAATAACAGGAAAAAATAATTAATATTCCACTAGAATTTAAAAAAATAAAATTTTTTAAATTTTCTTCCTCAATTTTGTTAACGTAGAAATATTTCCTTGACTTTGTTAAAAGATTTTGCCGTCAGTCTTCCTTGAGGTATACCTTAACTTTATTGAAAAGGGTTGCTAAAATATAACTGACTAAATAAATCGATAAATAACAGTTTAGTGATAAATTTGTAAAAGATAAAGAAGCTTACGTCATAAAAAAAATAATGGTTTATTTACTGAAATCTTTTATTTAATATTAATTTTTTGCATATAAAATTCCTGAAATATTAAAAAAATATTATTCACTCGGGTTCGATTTTTTTAAATTTCTTTTTAATTTGAAATTTTCTTTTTTCAATATCAAAATATAAGGTAGACAAAATTTTAATCTTGAAATATAACTCGGTTCTGATGCTCTTTTATCACTTCAACATTTAATGAAATTTATTTTTTGATGACAATGGAAAAAATTACGAATATGAAACAGAGATTAAATAAGAAATAAATTCTGCGTAATATTTCATTTACCGTATTAATTATTAATTGCTCGTCTCTTCCTGATATTGAGTACTGCCTATCCTCCGTTTATAAAATGTTCGCGAATTTGCAATAAATAAACTTCCTTTCTAATGGAAACTGTTTTTTTTTTTTTTTGACATGTTCATTTTATATTTAATTTGCATTTTATTTTTAATTTCAAGTTTTTTTTATATTTAACTTTTTTTTGTGTTTTAGGAAGATTAGAGCTAGCTTAAAAAAAATAATTTCTCAAAAATTCCCAAAACTGGAGAGTGATCAAACATATCTTGGAAACTTGTCATTTAACAAAAAAAAACTTTTAAAAATATCCTAAATAAGCAGTAATGAGATAGTCAAGAAAGGTCATTCATTAAAATTTATAAAGAAAACTCAGTTTTTAAAAATGATGTTAATTTATGCAATCAATATTTTAAAATAGAAGGATATATAGATATATTTTTCTTACAAAGGGAAATTTAGTGAATTAAAGGGGTGGATTATCATTACGTGATGGCCAGTCTAAATAAAGATTTTAGATTATGTAAGAATTACAATAAAGTAATCTTTCATTTTCGACTCGGTTTGTTAATAGCTAAGCTGTAATATCTTTTAATTTTTTAGTTTTATGTTTTATTTTATAAATAAAGAGAGAAAATTTTAATAATGTTTCTTAAGAACTGTTTTTTCTTTATTTATCAATTTGTTTTATGTTTTTTTCACGTAATTATACTCATTTTTATTTATTCCTTCACAAGCATTACTTATAATGATTGTTTAACAATCAAAATGAGTATCCAGTTATAGTAATTTTTTAACCGTTTGTTAACGGTTTCTTTGTTATTTTATAAGCTAATGCATCATTAGCTTTTATTTATAAATCATGTCTTTTCAAACAAGCACAAAACAATGAATTAACCGTGAATAACTTTAACAATTGAGTCCGTTTTAATTGCGGTGAATTTGTATTATTATGATTCTTATTAAGTATGCCACAAAGAATTTTTTCATCTTTTAATTTAAACTATGAATATTTTTCTGTAAATTTTCGTATTGCTGTTTTAGTTATAAGCGTTTTGTTGATTGTCTTACAAAAGCTGTTGTTTCATTTATTAATAGGATGGTGATTCTCGTCTTCTATCCTCTTTAAGTGGCTTCCTGCAAAGCCTTTATCGATCGGTAAAAATGCCGACCCATGGATGATGAAGCATTTATTAATTAATTTAAAAGGAATGTATAATAAAATTTTTTTAAAAAATCAGCAAATTAGTTTTGTTATAAAATATTTTATTAGTTTTCTTTATTTTTTGAATACTATTTTGTAAACTTTTTAACAGCATGTAATTTCAGTAACTTAAGAATAATTCTATCTTTAGACAACGATTATGTTTTTTGTAAAGACGGAAAAAATTGTTGTCCTAATTAGGAAAAATATTTTTATTGCAAAATTTTTTTTATTTTAAAAATTAAATAATAAAAAGGTGACAAAGATTTGTATAACATTCGCGGCTTTTAACAATAAAAATAGAAAAGATAAAACAAAAAAAAAAAACAGGATATGTATTTTTTAGAGGTGGAAAATAGATGTTACGGAAATTTTTTCTAAAAATATCCAAATATAGGTCAAGCTTAACAAATTTTCTTTAATAAAATTTCTTCTAAATCTAATACTTCCTTCAATAGAATCTAAAATACGGAAAAAATAATTCAAAAACCTTTTCTGTACTTTAGGTCCGGGACTTATAACTTTAAAAAATTGTAGACATTTCTCGATAGCTCTAAATATGAAGTATAAACTTTCAAAACTTTTTTGAAAAATATCCAAATTAAAACAAGATATAACAAAAGAATAAAAACTATGTATTTTAATTTTAAGTGGTGGTGGCTGATTTTTTTACTTTTTTTTATTATCATTTATTTATTTATGCATTGTAGATAACAGATTTGCTTTAATAGTTTTCTCTAAAATACCTTTAAAGAAAATCGAAATATGGTTTTTATGTGATACCCCCACCCCTTTAAAAAATTTGAAAAGAAGTTAATATAATCACTTCCCATATATACAGAAATATTTGAGCCAATTTTGAAGAAAATCGGTTTGGTCAAACCTGAAATATAAGATCAAAAGCAGTGGGACACACATACGTACATTTTTTTTTGGGGGGGGAGGTCTAAATTACCTAATTACACCCTAAAAATTAAAGATTTGCAAAAAAAACCGATACCCCGTTATTAACACCATCACCATACTTTTCCCTTTAATAAAGCTATATTTGTCGGGAAAGTAAATATGTTTAATAAAAAAAAAAAAAATAATAATAATAATAACACAGAAGGCTGGAATTAAAAAGACTACATTAAAATAATTTACTGGAAAAATTAGTTTCTAAAAATTATATTTTTCCAAGAATGTAATAATTAATTTAAAAATTGTTGAAAGGTAAAAAGCTTTTCATTTAAAACAAAGGAATAAAATAATTTTAATAATTAAAACCAGTCGTATCGGTAGGAAGAAATACATTTTAATAAGTAAACAAATGTTGAAGCGCTTAACTTGAGAGCGATTAATCTAAAAAATATAAAAATGGTTGACATTCCTTTACTGAGTTTTCTTTAGTGTGGATATTAACGTCAAATATTACGATATTGTTTTTACGCCACAGTACCGCAATGTTCATTCTTTCTATACAAGTTTTTATGTAAAGTTTCTCTGTAGTTGTCGATTGTAATGATATCGCTTTTACTATAAAAACGTAAATAAAAATTCATTTCTCCAATATCCAATATCAAGTATATAAATCGGGAAAATAGCGAGCGCGATTTATGTTATTTTAACTACACATATTTGGTTTTTTTTTTTTTTTCATTTTAAATTACAGATCATTATTATTAAATAAAAACTCAATTTTTTTAATGAAGCAATGTAAATACTGAGGGATGTTATAAAATTAAAGGATCTCAAAATATTGCTTTTTGAAGGTATAATAGAAAGGTACAATGACGTGTATATGAAAGAAAGACTAGTTAAGTAGTTATTTTGTAGAAATCAATCATTATCTTAATAAGGTACTACTTTAACAGTTGTCAAGTAAAGTATTTAATATTTTTCCTAAATTAGTAATTAATTTTCATTATTATAAAAATAAAGTAAAAAAGAAAAAACTATAGGAATACAGCTCAATATTGTTTAGGATAGAATATTACTCCTAAAACACATCGTTAACGTCAATGTAGACGAATAAACATACGTTAATTTACTACTTTTGATGACTTTTGTTTTCATCTTTATTGTATAACGATAAAATAATTAAAGCGTTTAAAGAGATGGCGAAAACATTTTATAAAGTGAGAATCGAAACGAGGAGATCAAAAGCTGGAGCTTTGTGAGAATTTAACCTTAAAGTATATTTCTACTCGTTTTAGGAAATACATTTTAATATGATGTATTTAAAAACATTTTATATGCAGGAAAAAATGTTTCGCGTCTTTTGATTAAGTTGAAAACGCAGTGTTTGCTGAGAAATTTTTAAATGTAATTTTTCGTTTTATGAAAAAAAAAATTGGTAATTTAATGTGGTTACCAATAGGTGCAGTTGTAAGCAAAAGTAACTTATTGAACCACGATTCTTTCGATATTATGATCATATTGTATTGTAATTAATATTCATAATTATAAAAAAAATTTTCAATTTGTATATTGATCTATTTCGATAAAAAAAATAAAGACGTATCTTCAGTTCTGTTGTTTTAAACAAAAAAAAAAAAAAACGGAATATTTAATCAAAGTATTTACTTTTTTAATGCAATATTACTGTCACATAACAAGCTTCTAAGAAATCCATTTAGGACTGGTCCCCTTTTTGTAGTAAAAACCACAAAACTAGATCAATTTTCACTGATTAGATACCAACAAAGTTTCTTTTGTTGTAACGGGTTAGAGAAACTTAATATATTTAATATGAAACAATTTTTTCAACTTTTTTTCTCCAAATTTTAAAAAGATTGAAAATTTAAAACTTTTCCACGAAGTATCTTTTTAACAACTCTTAAGCACTATTCTTTCCAGGTTATTTATTCTTAATCTTATAAAATTACGTCAAAATCAAGTTACGCTACTGTACATAAAAACTACAAAAATTAGTAATATTTGAGAATATATATATTTTATTTTGTTTCTTGTTTTATTACAGTACTAATAATTCTATTTTATAAATTTATATATTCATATGCAGAAAAAAATAAATATTAATAAAAGAATAAATATATAACGATGCAAAGAAGTTATCAATAACCTCTGGGAAAACCATTTCTCAAAGGAAGAAAAAATATAATGCATTCCCAGTAGCAATCAATAAAAATCTAATAATAAGAAAAATAATATAGTATTACCAATAATATACAGTCTTACCGTACCGAGTATTTTGGCGGAGAATGTGTGTGTAATTTTGGGGAAGGGCGGATGTTATTATAACAGCAGCTACCTGATGTTAATCAGCAGCTGTTGTGCCGCTGATCTCCCTTACCTGTAACATTAAATAATAAATTATAGTTGATGTGACAAAAATTACAATTTTATTTCTAAGATATAATATTAGGGTTAAATTAAAACAAAATATATTAGATTTTTAAATAGGAATAATAATTTAAAAAATACAGCTATAAGAGGTTATAGTTTAATTAATTCTACCTAAAAAAAAAAAAAAATACATTACGAGTCCAAATTAGTTCGGGTTTATTAAATAAAACAGAAAAATATTAAAAAATTGAGATTTATTTTACATTGCATTGCCTAATATTTGGATTGATGTGTACATCTATTATTGTACATACATAAATTTATCACAATCATAATGATTGTAGGAGGCTTGACCCTCACAAGAACTCTTAAAAATAAAAAAGGCATTATTATAAAAAATAACAAGGTTCTCATACCGATTTTTAAGGGAAAAACGAGAAGTGAAGTAGGTCTCTCGTTGCCTTTTACAGTTAATATACTGTTGCGTATCAGTCATTTTTTTTTTTTGTCTTCAGTCATTTGACTGGTTTGATGCAGCTCTCCAAGATTCTGTATCGAATGCCAGTCGTTTCATTTCAGTATACCTCCTACATCCTACATCCCTAACAATTTGTTTTACATATTCCAAC
>JAAAKQ030475956.1:0-22962 GCA_010016005.3 Zanna intricata | reverse complement strand
GTGGTTGGGTTTCAATTAACCACACTTCTCAGGAGTAGTCGACCTGAGATTGTACAAGACTACACTTCATTCACATCCATACACATCATCCTCATGCATCCTCTGAAATAATACTTTATGGTAGTTCCAGAGTCTAAACAGATAAAGAAAGTAAAGTAATCTAAAAGTTCCAAATCAAATGGATAGTGTTGTAATACATAATTTTAAAGAAAATTGTAAAAAAAAAATTGCAAGGGTAAACTTCTTTGGGTTACGAAAATACTAACCATAATTACAGCATTTAATAATTTAATGATTTTTACAACTAGTTTCAAAAATTGTCTGTAGTACCTCTTAAATAACTGCTCAACAGTTAAACACTAAAAAAAAAATCAGATGCTCCAGCCTCAAAACTATGTATTTTTTGGTATGAAATCACTACTTAGGTTGTTCTTAAGACAAAATTTTGAAACTAGCTGTGAACATTATTAAATAGCCCTAATTTCGGTCGGGCGTGCTTGATTATATTTGAACTATGCATAATATGGAGTATAAATATTAATATCCCCTTAGTTCAAACCAGAACTGTGTATTTATCATAGTAGTAAAACCAGAGAAATATTGTATTCTAGGTTGTAAAATCTGCTTTATTGTATTAAATAGTAAAATTCCAAGCGATATTTTGACTTAAAAACTGGTTTATCAGTTCTATTCTATCATCTGCTACTTCTTCTAGTCCTTCCAACCAAAATAAAACTTTACGTACTTCATGTTCCCTACTTACTTAGGTAACCCTAATAATTTTTACATTATAAAAAAATAGAACGGAAAGTTTTGGTTATAACCCACTATAAATCCGAATACCTAACTAAAATAACCTCTCTAGAGTTCTTTAAAATAGAAAATAAACTAAAAACTCAAATGGAATAAACTTTTAAACTGTGCAAAACTCCCTCTCCGATTGTTTATCAAGTCCCCTTGCTTCCCAGAGAACTTGAACTACATGAAAGATATTATAATAAAAGAAACAAAGGTTATTATAGCAATAGGAAAGGTACTACTGTAGAAATAAGCAAACAAAACTATAAATTACTTTTGTTTTTAATAACAAAAAAATAGTGACGCTAGCAATAAAATACTTTTTTAGTTTAAGATTGTATTATAAATAATCAATAATAATCATAAAACATATAAAATAAAGTGTAATAACATGCGCTTAACAAGCTATACTGTGGGGATATAAATATATTTTTAATTGAAATATAAGTAGCAAAAAAATTACCTAGTAGGTTTCAAATAAATTATATTAGTAGTAAGGTAAACATATTATATTAATTGTTTTCCTCTCTTATTTGCAGACTAAATTGGATAACTGCTAAAACAAATAGAATTAAAAAACTAAATGTTAAGAAGACATACAACATATCTATTCGTTTCATCAACCTATAATATCCCTGCAGCAGCTTGTAAACATTAGAATACAGATAATAATCAATGTTGTCAATTGCACGCATGTAGAACTTCTGAATTGATTCAATCAAGATATTTCAGTGTAGGCTGCAGCAGTCAATGGGTATATTGTCCTATTGTATAGCACACATTTATTTATCTTAAGGTATTGTTATAGTAAAAGAGGTTGGGTTAAGAGATATTTGTTGAAGTCATCCTAGCGGTGCTGTAACAGTAATCTACATAATCGGCTTTGTGTTCCGCACCGCTGCTGATCTACGACTGAAAGTGCAGTTCATTCCAGCGGCAAAATTCATAAAGATTTAAATGAACGACTATATTATTATAACTCAAATAGAAAACAGAGGAAAGTAACTTATAAATAATTATTTTTAACAATCTTAATAATATTATGAAATCACTGCGAATGAAAAATTTATACGGGTACCTGTACAAATCATTCCCAAAAATAAAATAAATGCAGATTCAGCGGCCTTACGAAATTATATTAAATGCTGTATCAATCGTCAGCTATTTGACAGGATTACAAGTCATTCCCAAAAATTACATATACCATGATTAGTTGGCAAAGAGAAGAGTGAAACGGTTACCCGTTTCTTTCTACTTTGTGTCCTTGTTCACCAGAGAGACTGACAATATACTAAACTATAAAAGGAAGTACTGCGATTGGTGGCTCTTGTATTTAATATATGTGTCACATCTATAATTCTGCATTCACATCGCTTTCAGTTTAAACGTGAGCGAGCGGAAGCTTGACAAAAAATCTAATTTCAGGAAATAAACAAGTAGCGACGCGTTGACGATTGCTTATATTCGGAACAAACTGAATGCGCAAACTTGTTATTTGTAACACCAGATTTTTCAAACAATCAAATTTTTTTGTTTGGAAAATCTCATGAAAGAGTTATTTGAAAACAACTCATAAAATTTAACATGAATACAAGCACATGGGTTTGTGTTGTATAGGTTGCGCTAATTTTTGTAAGTTTTCTAGTTGTTTTTTTTTTTTTTTTTTTTTTTTTTACAGAAAAAGTTTATAACTATTTTCATTGTTTTTTTATTCTTCATTAATGTAATTTAATTTATTTTTATTAGACGATTAAAGTATGAAAACAAACTACTCATTTCCTACGTTGAAAATAGAAGGACGATAAACTACAAATAAGACGCGCAGTCCGGAAAAATTAGACTATATTCATTCCGGATGTGTTTAGAATAAGGAGAACGGATTATATCCAATCTCTTTATTCTAAAAACATTTATTTACCTATTGTTTTTCCTGTAAGGTTCTTGATCGATAATTAGAAACTAAAGAATACCACTTTCTGTTACATATTTTCTTCTGAAGAATTCAATAAAACTACATAAATAAACGATAAATAATAAATTCATTACCCAATAATCAATGCACAAACCAACATAATTAATATTAAATAACATGAATTTTTGTGTTTTTCTCTTATGAAGTGGTTACAACTATTAGCACTTCCTGCAGATGCAACTAACTCAAGCATACTCGAACAAACAAATATTCGCGCAAGCGTGAAGTTAATTTTAATTCAGCTTAAAAAATTCAGCATTCATTTTAAAACAATAAAATAAAATCTATATTTTTTAATGAAACAATGCATTAATCTAGCTTTAAATAAAAAGTAAGTTTGTTATAAGAGAAATGCTATATTTAAAAAAATTAATAATTAAATTATTCATGATAAAGGATAAGGATATTAAGATTAAGATTAAGATTATTAATCTTAATCTTAATATCCTTAAGGATATTAAGATTTCACAAATAAAAAAATAGATGGACATATTTTGTTTTAATCACTAAAATTATTTAATATGCTCATAATTTCTAAAAAATAAAAATTTAATCATAAACTACGTATCACTAGATCATTACTGTTTTCTTTATATACTGCTGAAGGTAAGAACAACATAGCTGCGCATGTCGTGCGTTTCCATTGCAGAATCCATAAACAAAAATGATGTCCCCGTATTCTTAAAACACTCTGTATTAAGTTTTTACGTGAACTTTATTTATAACATTTTACTCGGAATCAAATTCTCTATGAAGTTATTAAAAGTGGATAATATGTTTATTATCCACTTAACAAAGTTATTTTAAGCCACTTATAAGATAATGTGTTTTTCGATCCCAATATTTTTTCTTTCAATTCATATTTATAAAAAGTAAAGTACTAAAAATTAAGTTCTGCGACTCATTCTTAAAAATTTTTCAGGTGACATTTCATATGAAACCACTAAATCTACTGCTTAGTTTGGGTCCCAAGAAATTCAGTCTGCCTTAATTTTAAAGAAGGTGCAGAAATCAGTGCAAAATCGTTCACCTGCACACACGTTAATGAACCTAATTTCCGAACCTATGTTTACATAGATATTTTTCTTTATTTTCACCATTAAGACATGTCCTGAAAGTTTTTTACTTTCTTCGTGAATTACTCTGTTTTATATGTTTATCATCTAAAACTGAACTAAAGTACATGAATGGGGTTTTTTTACAGAAAAAAAATTATCAACAAAAAACTAACCACCACAAATATATTTATCATCAAACCATACATATTTAAAATAAAAAACTACCCAAAGAATGGAAAAGTATTGTAGTCTGGCCAATATAAGAAAAAGATGGAAATTATTTAAAAAATAAAGGGCACTATTGAATACAGCAAACCTTTTTCTATTTTTTAAGTAGACAAGAAAAATAGTAGTTGAGATTATTAAGTTAGATTCTAAGCAATGTATCAAATTTTTTTCCCCTGTGTTAGACCTTCACTAAAGTATTGCTCAACCCAGGGGAGTGTCCTTGCCTCAAGTGAGCCTCCCACCCGTCAGCTGTCAGTCCGGCGTGGCATGTCAGCCCACCGGGTCTGAATCTTATTCAAGTGCCTTGGCTCTAACTATCAGAGCCAAGCCTCCTCGTCAGAGGCGAGGAGGCCAGGCTCGGCTATGCCATTCCAAGCTCCCACCCTCGACGGCCGGGTCTCAGTCTCGATCTTTTATTTTCTTGGACACCCTAAAAGAGAGCGTTCGCAGCCGTTTCGGGCCTTTTTCTACTCTTTTTTTATTTCTACCCAAGGTCAATCACACATTAGTACCCTCTTAACCTGTCGGTCTCCACTTTCCTTCTGAGCACTGTGGTAACGAATCTGTTCACGGCATCCCAGGACTGCCGTGAGCGAATCATATGCTGGATCATAACGTCTGGTGTTACATTAGACAGCCCCTCCATCTTGCAAATATCTTCCCACGCAGGACAATCAAAGAGAGTGTGCTCAGGAGAGGACCAGAAGGCTTCCAGTAGTATTAACACTGGAAACCTTCTGGTCCTCCAGATTCTTCTTCTGACCCACTCAGCCTATGTAATTACTTTTCTTATAGTCTGAACTGTTGATCGCCCCCACTGAAAACCGTACTGATGATCATGCAGGCCACCAGTTTCACTCAATTCCTCTAAAATTTTAGTTGCCAATATTCTTTCAACGATCTTGCCTAAGTTGTTTATAAGACATTACAGGCGATACTCAGGGATGTGCCCTGATCTCTATGTTTAGGCAAAAACACCAATCGCAACTCCTTCAAGCAATCAGGAAAGATGTTATTTTCAAGCCTGTGATTAAATTCCTCTACCAACGACCAAGGAACCAATCTAAGGCGACCCTTTAATACCGCTGCAGATAAACCTCCGAAGGAGATTTACGTTCTCCTCAATTATTCTTTTTACGTATTCTCCTCTACGTATTCTTTTCTTAAGTATTCTCGTAACCTAAAAATAAATTCTCCTTACGAGAACATAAACCTCCGTAGGAGGTTTATGTTCAGGCCAGGCTCAGGCCTGTTCCTGACTTCGAAAAGACGGACAATCTTCTACCAAATCTCTTGGTTATCATTTGATAATCCCGCCCCCACGGGTCCTCGTCTAGATCCTACAACAACTTATACCAACACGCTGCTTTAGATTAAATACTCGTAATTCAAAGTCTTACGGCAATCCACGTATTGTTGCTGCGCCACCTCTGCATAATCATTAGCTCTTATATTTAATGTATCAAATATTAAAATAAGAAAAATAAAACGGCATAGGATGAAACTTTGAATCGATGTCCATATAAATTTCCAAAAGGCATCCATAACAAAGACTACTGAAAATAATGGAAGAACTGGACCTGAAATATAAAAAATAATTATTAGAAGTATATTTTTAACAGACACAACATCTTATAATAGAAGAAGAGTAATTTATAAAGAATTTCACAACACGATAGGATTTCTGCGTAAAAGGACTTTTTCCAATTTTATTTTTTTTTTTTAGGAAAAGAAGTCTAAGAAATAAAAAAAAAGATGTCTTTCGAGCCACTAAAACTTTCTTTAAAGTGTCTTTCGAAACCGCAAAATTCCACACACTAGTTTTTGCCGATGATTTATTTACTATTTATTTATTTTTCATGCTAAAAATTTATCATTTTTTCTTATTTTCAGAAAGAAACTTTTTTCCAAGATAATAAGAATCTTTTACATTTTGTAAAATTTTGTTTTCTATAATTTAACCATTTATGAAAATTTTTCCACATTGTTTTATATTTTATTAACTTACCTAATCAAAAGAAAACTTATTTTTGCACTTGATTTGTCTTTTTCCTCTACGATTAGCGCTTTCGTACAGATCTCTTTTTCATCAGAACGTATACACAAAAGTTTAAATAAAATATTTTATGTGGACACTGCATGACTTCCTTGTACGCTTGTAATTTAATATTTTAATAATTTTTAATATTTTATTAATTTTTTTTTTAATGAAAAATACATAAAATTTATTTAATTAATATACTTCTGAGTTTTTTCACTTTTTTTTTATTACTGAATTATTATTTATTGTAAAAAAATTTTTAGTGTCAAAGGTTAATAATTATTAAAAAAATTAAAATTAAAAAAAGCTTAAAATTATTAAAAAGAAGGAGTTCAACTTGATTCGAACCTATGTGTACCCTTGTAAGATCCAAATATTTCATTAATTAAATTTTTATTTGGACATAACTCTGGAACCAATGAAAATAAGCACCACTTATGAATATTGTTGAAAATCTCTCAATGAGAGCTTAAGAAAAAGTCCAAAATCCAACTGTTTGGATTATGAACTTTTTGGATCCATTTTTTTCAGTTTATTGCAGTCAAAAAGGGAGGTGCACAATTAGATGTTACGTGAGTTCTAAAATTCAAAATTTCAACGATTCTATGGCTAGTTGTTTTTGAATTATGTGAGATGCGTGTATACGTAGATACAGACGTCACACTGTAACTAGTTAAAATGGATTCATTAATGGTCAAAATAAATACTTCCGTTGAAATCTGAAAAACGAAATTTTTTGCGATTACAAGACTTCCTTGTACTCTTTACAATAAAGTAAAAACAAGGTTAAAAATTTAAGAAGTAACATATTAACATCTCAGTCACTGATAAAAAATGCGCAAAACTTTACCCATGTACCCGTGTATTAACGTTGTGAATTTTACAGCTTCGATGGTAACGATTTCTTAAAAATTATCTGGAAGCAAAATGTTAATGGTTTAATGCATTAATAAATTTATGCTTTGTTTTTACTTCCTTGAACGAAGTAAAGGAAGTATTGTGATTGCAAAAAAATTCGGTTTTCAGATTTCAAAGGAAATATTCATTTTGACCATCCCTGAATAAATTTTGTATAGTTTCGAAGTGACCTCTATACGTACGTACATATGTATGAGCGTATCTTGCATAACTCAAAAGCGATTAGCCTTAGAATGTTCAAATTTTTTATTTAGGACTGTTGTAACATCTAGTTGTATACCTCCCCTTTTCATTGCAACCGACTAGACCAAAAGTGTCCAAAAAAGTTCAAAATCCAAACAATTTGGATTTTTTTTAACTGCAGTAATAAGCCCTCATTGAGAGCTTTTCAACGGACATCATCATAAGTTGTACTTATTTTGGTTTGTTCCAGAGTTATAACCAAATAAAATTTTTATTAATGAGATATTTGGATCTTACAAGGGGAGGGCGCATCGATTCGAATCCGATTTCATAAACATATATTTTTTTAAGATTTTTTTTTTAAATATATTTATTTATTAATAATTATTAACTTCTGATTGTAAAAAAACAAATTATAATTCAATTATAAGAATAAAAAGTAAAAAAAAAAAATCGTAAGTTATTAGTGAAATAAAATTTTATGAACTTTTTATTTTAATTCAAAGATTTTTACAGAGGTTAATAATTATTAGTATATCAATATATTTAAATTTAAAAAAAAAAAAATGTGTATATGAAGTCGGATTCGAACTGATATATGCATGGTTAGGGATCCAACGCGTTCTCACTTACAACCTAAGTACTTGAAGGACATGAAACAAAGTTATATATAATCTAATATAAAATGCTTATACGGATACCGAAAAAAAATGCACGTGTTGCAATGTGGTGTCCACCCCAATGCAATAGTGTAAAGTCCACAATATTAAAGAATTGGAGGATAGAATCTCACTTTTAAAGGAAATATGTATAAATGAAGTGCAACAAAAAATGTGTATATGTAATTTAATAGGCGTACAAAAAATTCATGTTTTGTCCACTTCAGATTTTTTACTTTTTTTTATCTTTGCTAATTTTAGATCATTGACTAAGATGGTAAACACACCTCTTAATATTAATTTCTTCTCTTTTTTTATTTAATTTGATTCAGACAGGAATATTTTGGCTGATTATATTTCATGAAATCCGTAGCCAGGTTATTTTAAATTTTTAAAACATTATTTGCTACTTTTTTTTAATGAATTTGGAGAATCCCAAATTAAGAGTATTTATTCTTTTAATCATCTCAATATCATTTAAAATTCGCAGAGGAATGAAATACACTCTGTTAATTTTGTTACGAATTTAGTATTCATTAAGTGAATTTCTCATGAAAGTTTTTTTTTATTTTTTAATTTTATATTTTTAAATGTATTATTACATGATAGATATACCAGGAAATACGTACTCACAACGTTACGAGGTTTCCTTAACGAACTTATATCTTTTTTTTAACCTCCGAAACCACAATTAAGTATATCTTCAGATGGATGGGATGAATGAATTGTAGCGTGTGTGAAAAATGCCATGCCTGATCGAGATTCAAACCCGGGACTTCCGGATGAAAGGTCGAGGCCAGCAACCAACTTATATCTGCAAAGTAAATTCTACATCTTTTTGTATGCATAAATAAGGACTTCTTTTATGTAACTTAACGATTAATAAAGATAAGAAATGAGATTGTTTGTATTTATAAGAATAAACAAGACCGTTTCATAACTTACAATTATTTTATCGAGCAAAGAAACTCACAGAATAAACTTGGCAATGAAGTATTACGTTTTTATAATATTTATAAAATACAGACTAAACAAAATTAAATTAATTACATTTTTATTAATCCGTGCAGATTTACTTAACACAAAAAGAGAAAGGTTTGTATCAAAATACGATAATAAAATTTAATATTTTGCCCTTGGCATTTGACAGAAGCAGCTCACATCTGATTCAGTTTAATTAAAATAACAACTAAATTTAAATACGATGCTAAAACATCATCCTATTTAAGGTTACACTAGTCACGCGAACACGCAATTCAATGAAACATGGATATGGTTTTATTTATTTATCAAGAATTCAAATAATATAATAAAAACATGATTTCTTAAATATAAAATTTGGAGCAAATTGTGTTATTTTCACTCAGCATTCTCTTTTGCAACTCAGTCTTTGCGTTTATTTAATTAAAATGACATTCTCAGTGATATTCTAATTGATGACTAAAATACTCTGACCCTAAAGTAAACACTGATTAAGAAAAAAAATAATTTGTTGAATATTGATTAATCAAATTATATATTTAGTTATGGGACGAGACTAATTATAACAAGCGTATATGGCTTGAAACTGCAAGAAAAAAAATGTTTCTAGGAAAAAATGTCATAAAATTCATAGTTATCAGGCTAGAAACAGTAATTATAGTTGAGTCTCAAAGTTTTAATATAACACAAGTGAACCCTAGTGTTATGAGCCTTATAATGTTAATAGGGCTTTAAAATTTTCTCCTAACACAGCTCCTATCACGATTCAAGATCGCTCAGAATATTTGAATGATTCTAGATTATGAGAAAAATAAAATGAGACAAATCTCAAAACAATAAAATTAGTTATATATGACCCAAAACATTGTCTATATTTTTATCTAATGTATAAAATGTAGGGAAAATGTCTAGTGTGATAGGGACCCTAAGCCGTACCTCAAGTAGCGTTCTATTTCAAGCATGATATCCATAAATTTGGTCATTTTTCTTCCTAGAAACCTTTTTTCCTTGTAATTTTAAGCCATTTGACTTGTTATTGCTCGCCTTGATCCATAACTACGAAACCATCTAAAATTCATCTGCACAAGGCTGAAAGAACAAGTATTTCGTCAGCAGGATTACTAACCGATACTCTTAACAACTGAAAATAAAAATTTAAAAAAAAATCCCAATATTATCTTAAGTTGCCGGCCTCCGTGGCACGAGTGGTAGCGTCCCGATCTTTCATCCGGAGGTCCCGGGATCGGATTCCGGTCAGTTATTTTCACACACGCTACAAATGTTTCATCTCACCCTCTAAAGATATACCTAAAGGTGGTTCCGGAGGTTAATAAAAAAAAAAAATTATCTTAAGTTCAGCATTCTTTTCTAATCAAATACTTTGGCTATCTGTAAACCTAACAAATGCTTAACCAAACATCAGTTAAATTCTAAATCTTTTGCCTCCAGATCTTCAACTCATGGTCTACAAAAAGATGTCATTTTTGAAGGTATTTCTTGTTAACAGTGTTCTATTATGAAGCGCGGTTGTCTGGCGTGGATGCCGAGTTTTACCGACACCTTCTATCTCTTATTTGAAATAATTTCTTCTTTTTCCTTTTCATAGCCCAATAAGTCAAAATTTTTTCTCTCAATGAATTGATCGCAAAATAAAAAATTAAGGTTTATTTACCTAAAATCTTCTTTATTTTTAAAATTTTACTTGAAATCTGTTTATTTGTCAGTAAAATTGATAGGTCTTTCAAGATGGGCTCAGATAAAACATGAAAGTGATGAAGACAATTAAAAAAAAATTTTCAAATTCAAATTCTCTAACAAAGAATAAAGTGTTAAACTGAGAAATAAGATCTTGAGCCTTATTAAGAATTCGTTTATAGAATACGTTTTCTTAAAGTGATTTGTACATACGAAGGAAACAAAAATTAAGGTTCACCTCCCTTAACAGAATGATGAAACGTAAATCAGGAAGGGTTTTGTACAAAATGGCTTTTAGGACACTGTAAATACATCTCATTCTTTGAGAGGAAAAACAAACTAGTAAAGACAAAAGTATGCGTGTGAGTAGGATCATTTAACTGGAAATTACAGTCTTTCGGAACATTATTTCATTATCTTGTGAACTACGTAATCATTAATGAAAGGATTCTGAAGTTTAAATATAAGTAAGAGTTCACTGTTTAACAAATCACAGCAATTATCTGGATTTTAAACGTTAAAACTGAAAACAGCTTGTAAGTTATATGTAGAACCAAATAATTTTATATCAGAGATTTGACGTAAAAGTCGAATATAAATACATTGTGTTTAATAAGGATCTTTGATTTTTTAAGAAGTAGCTTTTCTAAATGATGAAAACCTATCACAATTATGTTGCAGGTGTTTCGATATTAGTGAAAAATTTCTCTTGATTGATAAAACGACCACATATGTGGCATTAGAAATGGGAGAAAATAGTCTAAAATACAACGATTTACAGTTAATTACGTCAGGATCAGTATTTTGAGGCGGAAGTACTTCTTTTATTTACCAAATATATTATGTAGAAATGTTCTTTTTGAGAATAGGCACGAATGACATGCTAATCTGAAGAAAGTTAAAGTTGAAAATTAATTTTGTCCAGAATTATTTAGCAAAATTTGTTGACAAAATGGAGGGATGTCCATTCACGATAGAATTGGAATAAAATTCACGAAAGACATAAAACTTAGGTGAATTAATGAATGAAAACGCTTTAATTAGAATATAAATCTATGAAACAGTTAAAATATCCGATTAACTATCGGTATTACAAGTAAATCAATAAAATCATAATTTGTATCAAACAGTTTAGCTGATAAGAAATTCTAAGGGTTGGAAGGTATACGTGAAACAAATCCATTATCTTTGATATGAAAAACTACGCTGGCTTGCAAGTACACTTTTTTTGAAGGGTTTCTTCACTTTAGAGTCGGATCTGAATTGATACGAACACAGCTCCGAGAAAGATACAAGTGGAATTCCTGACTCCTGCACTTCTTCTGCCACCTCTGTATGGATAATCTTAACCATTATCGTAGACATCGCGTGCCACAATCGCTCAGTCTGCTTCATAGTTCCAATAATATTCAGTGGAGTAAGTAGGCCGAATTTTTTCGGTGCAGAAACCGGTCATATAAAAACACCTTGGTTCTGTGGTATCTTTCTCAATGCAATAATCAATCTTCGCGTAGGATCTCAGCTTAAAATCCACCGGGCTAATCTAGTGGTTAATTCGTTATCGCTTATCAGCTGATTTCGAAGTCGAGAGTTCTAAAATTCAAATCCTAATAAAGTTTTTACGGATTTGAATACTAGATCGTAGATAACGGTGTTACTTGGTGATTCAGTTTCAATTAACCACACATCTCAAGAACGGTCGATCTAAAACTGTACAAGACTACACTTGAATATCTTTTATACACATCATTGTCATTCATCCGTTGAAGTAATACCTTACGATGGTTCCAGAAACTAGACAAAAAAATACTTACAATAAAAATAGTTACAATTATTTGATACTCATCTACGAAACAGAATCTAATGAAATTATTAAAGCCTATGATGTTGGGAAAATAACATTTTGATTCAAGTGGTTCAAGAATGTTGATTAATGAGGTATCCAAGAAGGCACTGTTGTTTCTGTTTAATAAAATGGAGAACTTGTGGGGACAGTGTTTGAGGTGTTGTATTAAGACGATGGTAGTATATTCAGTGATATAATTATATGGCAAGTTATGTAAGGAAACTTCTGCAATGAATTTTAAGGATGCAGTAACGCGTTGCTATTGCGTGAGCTAAAAATAATGCAGGAATGCTGAAGCTTTCGCAAACAATGGGCATGATTAAAGAGGAAGCGAAAAAGTCTTTGTTAAGAAAATGTATCCTTTTCGTGAATTAACTTAAATCAGAAAATTAGTACATCATTTGGGTTATTTTCAGTTTAATTGAGATTTTATGTGATGTTAGTGTCTGTAGCGATTGCTATTTTTTATCGAGCTAAAACAATTTACATTCTTGTAATACTTTGGCTACAAAAAAAAAAAAAATAGATCCTTAAATTTTGCTAATTTCGTAAAATAATCGTATGTAAAATTTGTTGTGGATCTTGTTGAGATCTTGCTCCATGGCAAGTGGTAATGACTCGCTCTTTCATAGGAGAATCTTGTAAAATGTTCTGGTAAATTAATTCATCAATAAAAAAAAGAAATGTTAGTAACAAGAAGATCTAAAAGTATATGTACAATGTTTATGTCGCATAATGTGTTGAAAGTGTGGATGAAAGAGTAGAATAAATTTGTAACTTGGCTTTATACTATGTTTAAAATTCATAATTCTCCCTCAAAAATTGGAAATTTTAATGTGCCTAACAGCGTTCTTGCTTTTTTTTTTTGATCATTTTAGTTAAGATTTCAGTAGAGTAAGGCATAATTCTATGGTAATGGGCAAATTATCAAAAATATCATTCTGAAAAGATATATTGAAGTTAAGATTTTACGCGTTGAACAGTAATTCGTTAGAATTCTCTTAATAGAGAAATAAAATTTTAACCTCTAATTTTTTTTTTTTTTCATTTAATTTTTATTAGTTGTGTAAAAGTATATGGAAGGGAAGTATAACGTTTTTACCTTAGGGAATTGCACATTAAAATTGAATAATTCATAACTTTGGAAAAGCTGCACCCGATATAGGTTGACTTAAACTGTTTGTAAAGCGGTTAGTTTGTAACTGTTTTACAGTTCTGAGTTATGGTTTAAAATTTTAGAGCTTGTTATCTTTTTGAATGTAGTTTTCGACTGCATAGACGTTTTTAAAATAACTAACATTTAAAAAAATCTTATTTCTTGAAGGCTAAATTTGATTACAATAAAGTATTTTTGATGTTCTGGAATATAGGTAGAAAATATTAGTTGGTAGATGAGAAGGAAAAGTGTGGCTATATGGGCAATGACATACAGCAATAGAAAAAAAAGTAAAAGAAGATATAAAACAACTTTTATCTTCTAAACAAGTTTAATATCCCTCACATCTACAGGAACGTTAAAATCGGAAGCAGTGACCTGTTAAAAGAAAAGCAAAAGTTTTAATTTCGATTTAGAATATATGGTGTTCAAATGAAATAAAATTATGCAAGATAAATTAAATACTTTAACATAAAAAGTTATATAACTGACAAAATACCAAACATTGTTAAAGAAGCTTAAATTAAAACCGTGATTATAAATTTCCGTAGTATTCAGTACACAAAAATCTTAAGGAAACATTTGAACTGCGATAAGTAGTATGATAATTTATAATTAACAAAACAGTTAATTTCTTGATATAGATCGTAATTCTTTGCAAAAATTGATAGGAAAGACTAATTTTGTAAAAGAAACTTGGTACAGATAAAATAACTGTGTTACAGTCGAGCTCTCGTTTGGCAATAACAAGATAAACGATTGAACCTAAGTAGAAATTAATCACGAATTGAAATAACGAATAAAATGTTAAGAATGTATGTGAACAATCATTTGCAATAATGATACAATATTAGATCATAGAGAACAACAGTTATTGCAAAAATCGAAATATACTTATTCCCTCGTTCATCGTGGTGAACGTAAAGCGCGAGGATGTTAATACCATAGAGAGTATATAACAACTAAATACTGACTTCACCTAAGTCAGAACACCAGGAAAAAAGAGAAAAATATATAGATAATAATCATCATTTACATAATTACGAGTAATTAAGGAGAAAGGATCGTGAATAAATATTTTGTCTATAAACACAACAAATTGTATAGTATCATTACAAAAAAAATGACTAGCTATCATTTTGATGTTATTCTGGTTTAAAAAAAAAAACTTTTGAACAAAGAACTCTTTATTCAAAATAGAATTAACAAGACTTGTACGAATGTATTGGTACACTTACATCAATATAAAGAAATTCTAAATTAAAGGAAAAAATTATAGGATTTATGAATTAAAGGAATAGCGATTCTCAGTGGAATTTTCCTAATGAAGTCAAAACCACCGAAGACTAACTTTTATAGCCTCAGCCGTTTTTCACAGAGTTTCTTTTTTGTGGTCCAAGATTACAAAGCAATCATCTTATCTGTAGATAAATATGACTAATTATCATGATCTCAAAAAGATGATATCTTAACTATCCATGGAAGCAACTTGTTTTACAGCTGAATTCTATGAATTACTACGTCAGTAACTTCTTACCGACTTATCGAAAAAAATTTCGGTATTACTTTTGGTTGTCCGGTGAGAGTGAGTGTGAAAATAAATTTTCATTGCGTTTTGAGATCTGAGGAATACGAAAATAGAATTCACTTACATTGGGATTTCCTTATATTGTATATATATAAATCTATGTATTAAGTAATGTGACCCGAAAATCTTCCAAACTACTGGATCAATTTCATTGAAATTTTTATTTGCAGTTATCGTGAATCTGAAGTTGTGCACTGAAAATTTAATGAAGATTGATTGGGTCGTGCTTGAGCTCAATTTAAGAAATTTGGTTCGTTATGATGCTGTAAATTAGAACACTGATGTTTCTATACCTGTCTTTATATTTTTAGTAGTATTAAACCAAATTAGAAACGTATTAAAATATTAAAACCAAATGCGCAGAAGCTACGTAAGATTTTTTTTTATTTTTTATATTCAGTTTTACACGAATAAAATTCTTTTCCAAGTTTGGTTTAAAACATTTATGGGTTTATTACTTGTTTAATCAGGTTATTTTATGCTAAACATAAAATAGTGTATTTTTCGGCACCAATCTCAGGTTTCTCAAAAATTACTAAATTCATGTTAGAGACTTACTTTTTTCAGTTTTTCAGGTCAGATTTCATATGAAAACACTAAATTTATTCTTAATTTAGTCCCAAGAATTACAGTTTGGCTTAATTTTACCGTAGGCGCATAAATCAGACGTTGGGTAGCTCATTGCCACCGAAGCGTTTCTGAACCTTTTTTATATGAACTTCTTCTATTTTCATCAATAGAATATGTCCTGAAAATTTGTTACAATCTTCGTGAATCACTCTATATAATAAAATATTAGCTTTTTTTTTCTTTTTTTTTTTGACAATGAGTTGCGAAGGAATGCATTTCCGCACTCCCCAAGGGTTGTGTCGGACTCCGAATCAGGAAGTCCCAGCTAGTCAAGTGACTAGCCGGGACCGACCCCAGCTAGTCAAATCTAGCTAACTAAAAAGCCTGACTGAGCGACTAAGCAGACTCCACAACCTGCCCCCTATCGACTAAACCGCCCTCACCGCTCTTCTCCGCCTGGAGATGTTATCAACACTCATCTTCTCCACATACCTGAAACAAAGGAAAACAGAAAAAACGCACTCACTCATATAATCAACCATTCACTCAGCATTTGAACATGTGATATGTGTATGTGTGAGTGTACCTGTCAGTGTGTGTTCACGTCTCGGGGTCCAGAGTCCCCGTACATCATCATCATCGATGATGATAATGTTCTCTGATGATTAATGAACGATGTTTCTACCGTCTTCCAGTTACCTGACGAAGGGTGTCCAACAAAAAACTTGAAAAAATGAAATTAAAAAAAAAAAATTAGAATACTATGTGAGATGTATGAAAGAAAATTAGGATGATAAAAACCATCGAACAAACAACAATCTGTAATATGAGAAGCCGAAGAACAAGAAAACGGCAGTAAACACTTCAATTTTAAAATATGAAATTTTAACAAGCATAAATTGGATAAATGTTTTATACCTGTTTTTAGATTGTTTTTTATTTTTTGCTATTTGTATAATTACAAAAATATAATGAATACTACTTAATTTTACTTCTGTAAATTTAATTTTAAATGATGTAATAAGGTACTTATATAAGAAGTATATAATTTATATTGCTACAAAATAAAAAATGTGTATAGCGAGAAAATAAATAATACATTTATTTATTAAACAATGCAACACCTACAACATACCCTATGTAATTTTTACCTTCCATACTCTGAAATTATTACACAATTTACCAAATGTCAAGGTTATATTGTATACCTCATGAAGAGAACGTCGATTACGCTTCCGGAATCTATTTACCAGTACCTTTCCGTTACTACATTTATAATCACTATTTTAAACACACGTTTCTTTCCGATTGAAGATGAATTTTTTTATAGCCTACCTTTCTTGCAACTCATTCGTACCACATATGTCCCTGTCGTACAATGGTAATAATAACTGAATAACTGTTTCACTTACCCTAGGCGTTATCGTTATTATTCACTTAATTTGAAACTCCCGCTTGTATGAACTCCCAGCTTTGTTCTACAAATATATTCTTTCAATATGAACAATAACTATTCAAAAGAATCGCATGTCATTGTCAATGTAGTAATATATTAGCACAGTTCTTTTATATTACTACATAAGAGAACGGGATATAATTGTACGGTAAGTAATGGTAGAGAGTAGGAATCAATAATTATTTATTTTCTTTTTTTTTTTTTTATTTAAAACTTTGACTATAATTTTATATAAAAGAAATTATTTTACTTAATATCATACAACGAAACACAATTACTTAGCATTGCCGCCAAATATCGGAAATTATGTGATTTATCAAAAAAATAATTAATTGTAAAATACTTCATTAAAAACAATAAAATAATACAATAAGACTATGGGTAGAGATAAGGAATGAATAATTTTTATGCAGATTATAAAGTAATATCCGGTTATTCCTGCAAGTTTTTGAATCATTAATCTTCTTCAAACCATGTCGGTATTTATGACGTTACAAATAATAACGAATAAAATAACTGTAGGAGATCACTTAATAATCACTAATAAAATAATCACTTGTAATACTAACAGAAATCCAACGATGTGTGTTATTGAGTTTCTATATCACAAAAAAATTATTTTTATAATAAAAGTAGGATGTACGTTGATCTTCCATTTCTACTACAAAAGGTCGCATCCAGTTGATTCTTGGCTGATCGTCCTGCTAGTTTTTTTTTTTATTCCTTCCACTATCATATTTCATCATATACGGATAATATTGGACATGTCTAAGGGAGAAAAAGACATTTTTTTTTTTTTTTTTTTTATATATATATTTATATTATATTCTGAGCAATTTTAAGAATCCATAAAAAAGGTGAATTATATATCTGATCCAATGTCCGTTGATATTTATCAAATTATACTATTAAAACTAAAAAATAAACTTGAACATTAAATACGTCCTTCATCTTACAATTATTAGGCAACCGCCTACATACGCCATATGCGACTCCCACCGCGAAGGAGTGCATAGGACCCTCCACAAAACTAGGGCCATATCAGGAATACCCTTCTAGATCGAAAGGCACAAGCATCGATTGGCCTTTTGTAGATGGACTGAAGAGGAATTTCATTGGGATAAAGATCCAGATATCTTGCAAATCTCCTCCCAAAATACCACAACAATAAGAATACATTTTATAGACACAATTTAGAAAGGATTGGAACGCAATTGCAAAATCCGTCCATCTTAAAATCAAATTAAAAATAAATCTATAACCATCATTAAAATTTAAATACCCCGCCAGATAAATAGAAAGACCCAGCATCAAGGAACTGATGTAACAGGGATCCAATAAGATTGTGCATTGTAATTTATTATATTTCTCTAATCATCAAATAATGTTCCTAGCACTCTCCAATAAAGTGACTTCATGAATCCCATGCAACAACAAGCCACCTACAAATTCCCATTTACTGACTTAATCAAACTAAAAGAATGCTTTATAAAATAAGGGGATAAAATCAATTTAAGGAGTATCGGATTCTTTGGACATGAAAAATCAAATTCATGCCAATAATGGTTAGAATATTATTGCAGACCGGTTGTCTACTTTATACCCTTCATATATACATATATGCTTTTAAAGAGGCCGGGTTAACCTAATGGTTAAACTCGTCATCGCAAAATCAGCTAATTTTCGAAGTCAGGATTTTTAAGATTCGATTCGTTGAAAAGGCATTTGCTTTTACATGGATTTGGATACTAGGTTTTGGATACCGGTATTCTTTGGTGGTTGGATTTTAGTTAACCACACGTATCAGGAGTGGTCAACCTGAGTCTGTTCCAAACTACATGTTTACCGGTACATTTACAATTACTGCATCTACTTTAAGCCTGGTAATCGGATAGTGGAAATTACATTTGCCTATACACACACACATACATCCAGATTCGGCCAGTAATTAAAAACTGGTTGGAGAAATATATATTCTTTTCCTCGAAATCTTCATGGATGAATGATTTTACTTCTTATTTAATCTTTTTCACCTCTTATATTACGGAACCTTTAATTTTTTATTTCTGCAACGTAGATCAAAAGATCCACAAATAAATTAGTTTCACATATTTCAATTAGACCTAATCGATTATTTTCATTAAATATTATTAAAATTTGTAGAGTAATCATAAAACAAAATAAATCAAATTATAAAAGTAAATTATTAAAAAAGGAACAAAATAATGATAATAATATTATTACATTTTGTTACAAATACACAGAGATTTCTGTTTGTTTTCCGACGTCTAATAAAAACTATATATTGCTATTACACGTATCTATAAGATCGTGATAAGACTAAAATAAGTTACCTAAGTTTGCGAGCATAATCAAATTCAAGGATAACAAATCGAATTAGTTAGTTATTTTTCGTTCAAATGATCAAATACAGGAATAAAAGTAATTTTATTCTTTCTTCTAATTTAAATCGCTCGAATTGATTGAAAAACAGTTTTAATATAATTATTATTTTTTTTTTAATATTAAGGACATCAAGAGTTTTGGTTTTTTAGCCCTATCAGAATGAAAATTTGTAGTGTATGTAAAATGCCATGTCTGACCCTGATCGAACCCTGGACCTCTAGATAGAAGGCAGATCCGCTACCACTCCGTAATGGAGATCGCCAATGTATACATATATACATTTAAAATTAAATTCATTATTTTAATTTCAGATTTGTTCAATAATTTTCTGAAAAAAAATGATATTTAAAATTATAGAAATTGATTTCCAAATAATTATTTTGAGTATTGAAATCGATTAGAAACTTAAAAAAAATGTACTTTCAGAGATTTAAAGAAAATTAGTTCAAACTACTAGAACATCTTCTGAAAGTAAATTTACAAATATTTATAACTTTTTTTTTTTTAATAAATTATTATCATACTAAATATTTATTACAATGAGTTCTGTTAAAGTTTGACAATTTTTTTTTAAGTATATGATTAAAGAATTAATCAACCGAACTGGTAAATTTTTAGCTGAATAATATTACTCTGAAGTGTAAACCGTAGCAATACATACTGAATTTTAAATGTAAAATATCGTTCAACTTTGCTTTGTTTGTGATTCATAAATTCATAGGTTATTACTGCACTGGATATTCAAAAAAAAATCTAACTACGCTGAGAATAGCATGGCACAGATTTCTTTGTTAAAAAAAAAAAAAAAAAAAACTAATAAATTTTACAACCGTTAATTATTCATAATATGAATTGTTTGTTTGAGTAATTAATAAAACAAAGTACAAATTTCAGAATAAAATTACCGGCTACTCTGTGCCTTGTAACAATATAACGTAATTAATTTGAAAAGAAGTAAAAAAAAATTATCAAAAATACCTTTTATCCATTTTTTTTTTAAATATATATTTTTTTATTTTACTTCACTTTTTTGTTACCAAATGAACTAAATGTAAATTATAGGTAGTTAATAATATAGGTCATTGTAATATCTTATTATTTATAGCATTATTAATAAGTACAAATATTAACAATATTTTAACGTGATGCCACAAACTGCGGACTATCACTTTGTTAAATATATTGAAAATAATTGCTTTTGACGCAATCTTTCAGATCTGAAAGGTATTAATGTTGACATGAATCCTTAATTTATAAATATTATTTCTCGTATGAGTTTCAATATTCGTGTTAACTGCAAGCGTGATTGTGGCATAGATTTACTTGTAATCACGCAGATCAATTAATGAGTAGGGCCATACAACGACTGTTATGAAAGATTCAGTTATATGAATCTTGATATAATAATAAAAGAATATTGTAAATTCGTGTTTATGAATTAGTAAAAAATAACTAAAATAATATATGTAGAAATTTTTTTTATACAGAGCCTATTAAATACATTTTAGTTTCTCTTCAAAATACACATAAATACCAGCAATACAACGTAATATTTTATTCTATTGATATTATTATTTGTTTAAGGACTTACATTTAAGTATACATAATGAGGTAAAGTTGTTCTGGTAAAAAAAAGTTAAACTTACTGAGCTTACAAGACTTGCAAATTTCAATTCATCCAAGTATATATTAAACTTGGGCAATATTGTAGTCAATAATCATGTAATATTTAGTCAGTAATAATAGAAATTGCGTTGTAGAACAATTTATATCACAGTGATTTCCTCGTACGGTAAAATGTGATCTAAGGTTAAAATAGTTAATTTGAGTATTTACATCTTGGGTATTTTTTTTTTTGGAAAATCTTGGTTTATTTCATAATAAGTTTCCAGGCAATACAGTTTATTTATATGAAATATTTATTAAATTCTGTTCAAAATTAATTTCATAATTTTTCCTTTCCTGACATCATAGATCTAGAGCGATGGTACAAGAAGACAAGTAATAAACAAATGTGATACGGAATTTTTTTTCATTTCTCGTTTCATGTTCAAGAGACCCCAAAAAAGAAAAAAGTGAAGGGTAATGTTTATACGTATATTGGCGTGTTTTAAAGCTTAATAATTTTTGATTGGATATACTGATTTTTATGAAATAATTTTTCATTAAATAAAAATAAATAACCAATGCCAGAGAAAGTATAATAACTTTGTTGTCAGTTTTTTAAAGGAAATTTTATATTTTTGAATTTTTTACAATATTATTGCTGTAATATATCCAGCATTGGATCGGCTAGGGAACTCCCTTCAGCTTCTTCCATCGTCTTCTTCCCCGAGGTCTTCTCTAGGTGATGGTTTTTGGTGAAGTGAATTTTAACTCTAGGAAGCCTTCATTTATTAGAGCCCACAGTGGTGGGGTAGTACTGCTATAGATGCATGAGCAGATGCCGTGTGGAGCAGCAAAGGCGCAAGCCCTATACTGCGAAAAGTAGGAGGGTATTGCACCCTTCGTTCCGTTCCGAGTGGTGGGAGTGCCCGCCTGTTAATGAGCCCGTTAATACTGTTTTCCAGCTGACTTTTTCATCCTTGCATCTCGCTGAGTTAAAGAGTATGGTAACAATATATATATATATATACAGTGTATATATATATATATTTATAAATGTGTATACACAAAATAAAAATAAAAATATATCACTGCATTATTTAAGCAGTATTATTACCAAAGATTCCGTTATTTATTTTCTGCAACAAACTGCTATACAGAATCGTGAAAATACAGTGAAACTAAACAACTAAAGTTCATGGTAAACTAGTTATTCCTTACAAAGACCACTGTCCTTAATTTAAAAACAAAAAAAATTATGTTTAATTCGTAAAATAATGATATATTTTCTAGATGAATGAATCAATTCACGGTTTATAACTGAATAAAATTTTTGGCGTTTTCCATAATTGATGAAATTTTTTGAACAAAATTATCATAACTATTATTATTTTTTTAAGCTTATTAAAAAAAATTATTTTATAATTCTCCCTGCAACTTTCTTCATTTTTTTAATCACATCCATCTGTTATTTTTATTTTTTATAAACAGAAAATTTAAACAAGTAACTTTTTTGAATGTATTAAAATTTAATCAAATAATTTCTCTCAGAATTAATGAATTTACACTGAGATACAATGAAATGTTAAAACTCTCTGTTTTCATTTTTAATTATTTGTGCTGTATATATATATATATATATATATATACAAGATGTATCAAAACTGCACGGCAAAACGAATTCCATATCTAAAAATAAGAAAAAAGTTTCCAATAAACATATATCTGAAAACATTTTGTTAGCGAGTTACGGCTAGCGAAAGATTTCGCCCGGTTTTCAGTTCCTCCCGTTAAATAACACG
>JAAAKQ030475945.1:0-22963 GCA_010016005.3 Zanna intricata | reverse complement strand
GAATTGTAGCGTGTGTGAAAAATGCCATGCCTGACCGGGATTCGAACCCGGGACCTCCGGATGAAAGGCCAAGACGCCACCACTCCGCCACGGAGGCCGGCGGAATAGATCACCTGCCGCACTTGAAGATCACGTGCTCAGGGGTGTCCCTGTCTCCACAATATTGGCATTCCTCGTCGATTTTCCTCCTTCTCCCATACAGGTATGTCTTAAAAGCCCTGTGGCTGGTCAATGCCCTATGGAATTGCGTGAGCCAATAGCTCAGCTCACCAGACTCCCTCCCGAACCACGGTTTTATGTCCCTGATGGGTCAACGGGTTCATTTTCCTTTACTGACAGCGTCCCAGCGGGAGTGCCATCCTGCGATCATCGTTTCAAACGACTTCTTTCGATTACTCCCCTCTTAAATCATCGTTCTGTGTGAACCAGCTGCCGAAGGGGGATAACACCCGCAACAACCATTCCACCCGCGGAGCTGTACGCCGCCTCACAGTCCCGGTGTTTTACTCCTCCAGCAAGCGCCGGTTACGCCCCACCTCCATTACTCTGTGTGACACCGGGACTCCGTACAGGACAACCAGTTTTACCACGTGTGCACACAGGCGTCTCTTCGAAGTACGTGTTACCATTTTTTCTGCCTTCTAGCTTATTTCCTGTGTATGGGTGGTGAATGACCGCCGGTGGTGCATCCATATTCCAAAATATCTGATCTCTGGGAAACCCATCGGATGATCTCCTACCCGGAGAGTAATTGGTTTTAATCTCCTCATCCCCGCCAGTGCCACCGTCCTCGCCTTCTCTGGGCCCGAAAGCGGCCTTTCTGGTCCAACCACCACCTTACTTGTTCGATGGCTTCATTTACGGCCATCTTCATCTCAACCTTCTTCTTAGTCATAACCAACAGGGCAAAGTCATCGGTGAATGCCACCTGGGTAACGCTCTCAGGGAAAACCATGCTGAGCATCTCATCATACACCAGAAGCTCAGAACGGATCCCAGTGGAACCGCACACGTGACTGAAAATCTTAGTTCTCGCACCCCAATCACGTAGGTGAGGGACCTGTCTGATAAATAATCCTGGACGAGTCACCTCAGGAAGCCTCTTATACCCCTGTCCTTTAGTACCTTCAATATTACTTCCCACCGCAATGAGTTAAAAGTGTTCCTAATGTTCAGGGTGACCAGTACTGGGATCTGCCTGGTCTTCCAGGTACCTGCTGCCCCTCGATTGACCATCAAAATTATCTCCATCGCCACGTGCACCGTTGATTTTTTCTTCCGGTTGACGTATTGGTGTTCACTAAACCCTCCGGTTGCCTGTATGTCTTCAAGAAGTCGATTTGCCAACATTCTTTCTAGTAGTTAATTAAAATTGTTCAACAGATATTTGGGTGGATATTATACCACTGATTTGTTGTACCTGTTTTCCTCTGGCAAATTAATGGTACCTGGTTTCCGTAGAAGTACCATTCTCTCCTCCTTCCAGGAGGCAGGGATATGATCCTCTAGCAGTATTATATTCATAGTGTCCAATAGAGCCATCGGAACCACCTCTACCATTATCTTGACCACCTCAACCAGATGTCCACCCGGACCTGGACTCTTGGGTTCTCTCCCTCCCGCTATTAGCTCTTAGCTATTAACAACCCTGAAGGGAGCAATTTCCTTGTTCACAATCGTCGATTCTCTCCTCGAATCCGGAAATGTTGGAAATAAGACATTCACATTTACCTTCACCGTATCTTCCGACAACCGCCGGCCGAACCTCTTGTTCACTATTCTGAAACCTTTTCCCCACGAAAAGTGCGAGGGTTAATTTTATTTTTGTCCTGG
Organism: Zanna intricata; assembly: GCA_010016005.3. Classification (NCBI taxonomy): domain Eukaryota; kingdom Metazoa; phylum Arthropoda; class Insecta; order Hemiptera; family Fulgoridae; genus Zanna; species Zanna intricata. The sequence goes on along the minus strand of JAAAKQ030475945.1, from coordinate 21,130 downwards.
CGGACTTTGGAGTATATTGCGCGGTTACGGCTGAAGCCTGGGGTCCCAAAGATGAAGAACTGTTAAGTAGGAAGAATCTGATGAAGTTTTTCCCTTCTTACTTAGTAGTAATCTATTGGTATATCTATTGCTCGGTTCCAGCAATATTTATTCCAGGTAGGTTGTAGTACATACTGGCACACGCTATCAAGCGACATGTTTTACGGAAGCCTAAAGCAAAAGGTGATTTATCTTAAAGATAAATTTCTATTTCCTAGTAATGATGGATTGACTCACAAGGATAGTTTCAGTTACAGTATAACAAAAAGAGCAACTTCAAAGATAGTTCAATTATCGATAAAAAGATATTGATCAGTTATTATCGGGTGAGTATGTTCTGAGAATTTCCCACCATTCGATGTTAACGCGCGCTCTACTAGAACCGAGTACTATTCACTGATAAGCGTGAGCACTACTGTTTCCATCTCAAGCCCCTCTGTCATCACCTGTAGAATTTATCTTTATAATATCTTAAAATCTTTTTGAATCTAACAGTTTATTCATGAGTTAACTCAATTTCATATGTTTTACTTATTTAATAAGCTCTGTTACTGTTATTATTGAATAAGTATCGTATTCAAATAGCATTTGGTGGATAATTCCTAATGGTAAATGTTGCTGCTTATGACTGATTGATATTGAATTGACTTAATGTCTAAATACATAATTCAAATTTTCGGAAACAAATGATCTTAAATGTATGCTTAATTGTTGCTATATACTATCGCCTGCTGTCTACTTTGGGTTATACTAAAATATTTTCATCTTCAGTGAGGTTAATTAACATTCAGTTCGCAGAATATCAATCGTATGATCAGTTTAATTTGAGTGATTCAATTAAGTTTTGCTGTGCTGTGAGGTTACATTATTGTTTCTGTTAAAATATTCAATTGAATTTGAAAAGTTATTTTTTTCTTTTATAAGCAGTATATGATTTTTTAACAGTTACTTATTTATACTAAGTTAAAGCGTACTGTAGTCTGTTGAATAAGTTTTAAGTCTATAATTAGACTGTTGAAAGCAGGAATTTTATTAATCAATATATCAGCAGATATATTTACTTTCAAGAATTTATTTTCATTACTTTCGTTGTTCATATTCATGCTTTGTAGTTTTTTGAGCTGAAGCTTTTTCTCCTGTAAGAAACTAAAATGAAAGATGCTTTGCTTTCAAAAAAATACAGGAAGAAACAGAAGCGTCTATTTAAAGAGGTATGTGCTTGTGAATTACTTCAGATAATATTGTTTAATTAAACAATCTGTACATCATAACTTACCCATTACATTGCATAAAATATTCATAATTATATAATACTTAGATGAGGTAATTATTATTTATTTTTCTAATGTTGTATGTCATGGGTATTAAAAATTCTCAACTAGTATATATTTTTTTTAAATTATGTGGACAAAATTTTGAGCTTAATGTGGACTTACCTTGATCAGGTAAGTTTAATTTGATCAAATTAAACTTACCTGATTTTTTTTTAATGCAGATTATATTGCTAAGAAATGATAATTCTGAGAAATTACTGTATCAACTTCAATTTTTTTGATACTTCAATACACCATAAGTAGATAAGGTTTGGATCAGGAAAACATAAGATTTTAAATGTCAGAAAGCAGGTTTGGAGAGGGTAACCAATACAAGGTCAAAGTTTGTACCTTATTAGTCAATTAGCTATCAGTTTTGTGAGTTAACAAGACCTGTTCAGGTACTAATCTTTTGTGAGGTTAGAGTATGAGGAGGTTAGACTTTGGAGAGCGGTAATATATAAATTTATCGAGATATGGCAAAACCATCTCATATGATAATTTTTTTTTGTTTAATTTCCGGAACCACCGAAATGAAATATATCTTCAGAGGATGAGATGAGTGAATTGTAGTGTGTGTGAAAAATGCCATGCTTGATCGGGATTTGGACCCGGAACCTCTAGATGGAAGGCTGAGACACTATCACTCACATCACGGAGGCTGGCTCATATGATACATGGCTTAATTTATATTTAAATGGAAATGTATTCACTACAGAGAGAGACTACACATGTTATATGCCAGTAGTCGTATGGTGGATTTTCAGCTTACGAAGAGTGTTCTCAATCATCTTCAATAGTTGACTCAAAAAAAAAAAAAAGTTGAAAATGATTAAGTAATTGCTCAGAATTACTAAAAAATAGTTTTGCATTATTTTTATCTCTGATCACTATGGGCAAAAACATTGCACATTCTATTTAATTTTGTCAGTATTTTATAATTACAATTTTTAATTATCATCCCAAGGATTATAGTATCAGTTTTACTTTAAATTCTACTGTTGCTGATAATTTGATAATGTACTTCTTTATTTTTTTTTATTGAAAGGTGGCTGTTTTCTAATTGCAGTTACAGAATGCAGAATATGATGAACCTGGTAATGGGGATGTTTGGGAATCAGTTGACATGAAGAAGCCATTGCATCCAATTGGATATTATATCAATAACAGAGAAGAAATGATCAGGCAAGTTTTTACTGTTATACATGGAGAAAGACTGAAAAAGATGTTGCCACCTGTATTAAAGGTAAGAACTGAATTTTGTTTTTGTTATTCTTTTGATCGATTGTCAATATCATTCTTCATAAATGAAAACAATAGACACTTGAACATTGTGAAAATGTAAAAAATGAATTTAGTGAATTCCATCCAATCATAGATTTTTTTTCAAATAATAAATGGGTACTTAGAGAAATAAAATATTTTCTTTTTGTTCAATACAACTTCATGAAAAATATTTAGTTGATAATTTATTGTATGTGTGTCTTTGTTTTTCGTACCTGGGGGTAAAATACGCAATCTCTAGAGTTAATTTTTTGCACTACAGGGTTGCCATATTGATATGTGTTTTGTTTTCCATATGATCTTTTGAGTATTTGAAATTTTAATTGCAATCTAGCTTCTTTCGTAAAAATATTGAAAATCTTTTTCCCTTGTAATTTAAAAACAAGTCATTAAGATTTTAATATTTAATCACATTTCACCATTTCATAGTACTGTACAACAAATCTATTTACTCTAGTCATTCATTTAGGATTACCATTGTTCTTGGTTTTACAGGATTCTTTATCCTGTTTTATTTATTTCATTATCCCTATATCCTGAAGATTCATTTGGGACAATCAGTGTCCTGATATTAAGGAATAACTTTCTTTTCATTTTATATTTACCAACTTTGAGGTTACTTCTTATTGTTAATAAATATTTACTATTTAATGTAATCTAACTTACTTGAAGATTTTAGTTAATGGACTACTTTTATAACTGCAGGAAATTACTGGTTCCAAGCTGTATGAGGATGGTGATACTGGCAGTCATGAAATCATTTCTTGCCAAGCTGCCATTCGGTAAATACACATTGTTGATATTGTATTGAGAAACTGTTTATAGTAGTTAATTCTATTCAAAGTATTCGTCGATTAGTTTTTTCTAATATCAGATATACCAGAAAGTGATTATATAAAGCAGTCAACATTTATAAAGAAGCTGTAATACTGAAGCGTAATGTTATTTATACAACTGTTATATTTCCACAAGTCATGGTATAAAAATAGACATACAAATTTGTATTCAAATGAGAAAGCATATATGTAACGTACAGGGAATGTCAACTTCTTCAAAAGTGGATTGAAACGGACTACATCTTGATTTCTCTATGCTACAATCTACAATACTTCAGTCGCACATTCTGGACTTTTCTTAATGAATTCTGGTGGAATGTTTCCAAGAGGTGATGATTTCCCATTCTTTTTCTGTCTCAGTGTCCTGTAAATTTCTTTTGTTACTCCACTCACCATCTCTTACCTTCTAGCCCCAATACCGGACAACCTTATATCCGTAGTAAACACCTCATAATTCTCTTTCAGCATTTCCTCGTAATATCTTTTCATTTATTTTAACCATTGACACATTTATCCTTTAATGGATATCTTTCTTTGAGCTCTTTACAATTTCCTATGTCTCCCTACCCATATACACCTATTCCTAATTTCCTAGTCCTATTGCCACCCATATACATCTCTATTCTTTCACATGTACTTTCCCACATATCATTTTTTGACTTCACCACTGCCTTTTTAAATTTCCTATTCATACCTTCAATTTTCTGTCCTCCATATCTTTGCTAGCCAACCACTTCAATAATCAAGTTATCCAGTCACTCATTCCACTAGCCTTTCAATTCACTAACTTGTCTGACTCCCCTAAAGCCTCACTCACTGCTCCATGAATAAACCCTTTTAGTCAGCTATAACTCTCCTCTTTACTCCATCCATCTTTGATCAGTAATCCTTTCTATCAACTGGAAATTGTATAAGAACCAACTGACTACTGAGACGCAAGCATCTCTTATTTCATTTTTTCCTTAATTCTCCTGAATTTGAATACTATGTTTAAACTGTGTACACACCTTTTTTCTTAAAAAGAAATGGTCATTCTACACTTAGCACCTCTGAACACATCTTCGGTATGTAACTTAGATTTCTCACCCTAAATCAAATAATAATAATAATAGATTTCAGGTGCTGAGTAGCCTGTATCCAACTATTATGAGTGAATCTCCGTATGTTGAAAGTATCCATTCATTACCCACAATCCAAATGTCTCACACACATTAATCAACTATCTTCCATTATAATTTACAATTTTATCTTCAAACCTTCCAATGATTTCATCCTGTTTTTCATCTCGTTCTGGCATTCAAATTCCATAAAATCCATATTATTCCAGTAAGGTATCAACAAAGCTGTTCTCAAAATCATCCTTTGTATTACTACTGCAATCACCGCTATCAAATGACCCCAGACCTTAAATTCCTGTTTTAAAATCCTTTTTACTTAACCTGTCCCCAATTCTTTATATGTGTATTTTAAGAGTTTTCCTTATTATAATGGCCACTCCTATCTTAGCTTTTTGATGCTTAGCGATTCTACTGTAGGGTATCAAATAATTACCATAATGTTCATTTCCTTTCTGCTTCTTTATTTTAATCAGTGTTCCAAAATCAGTTTCAAACCTATCCAACTGTTGGAAAACTTTCCTCTGTTTTGTTCTAATCCCCTGAATAATTCCTATTCTATAATCATTGTTCGTTGCTGTATCCGATATTTTTTCTGAGTAAACTAGTCTGGCTTTTTTCTTTTAGGACTTTCAGTAAAAAACCTTTTTATGAGTGATGGAGTGTTGGCTACATGCTTCAACTCCCAACCTGGGGACCAGGAGTTTTCTGTTGGAGTCCTCTTCCCCTAGCCTTTAGAGAACCAACACCAAACTAAAGGCAGCGATATTATTTTTTGTCCACTAAGGGTATTTCATTTCCCTAATACTCAGTATATCTATTGAGCATTCCCCTATTTTCAACCTGGGAGGCGTCCTATGCAAGACTAACAACTCCACGTGAGGATATTTTTAAATTACTTAAAATTAATCTTGAGAAATTTAACATTAAAAATAAATGGAAAGGTATTTTTACTTCATAAATAATTCAAAGAAAGCAATTCTTCAGCTGGTATAATGAGCTTTGATGTGCACTAAGATAGTCTAAAAACAACATTGTATATTTTTTTAAATTTGGCTAAAGTAAATATTTTCAAACTATTCTTTATGTTATTCCTTACAGATTTCAGAAAAATAGAGATTTGAATAATTCATGATTCTGCAAAATTCTAAGTTGTAATACTCATCAGCATATCTAGAAAAAGTAAGGCATGTATTGGTATGCAAAAAGAAATTTTTTATGATTATATATTTTGGTATATCATAACGCACTAAAGGATTGTATTAATATATCTTATGCTCTCATTTTTATAACTTGGATAATGATAGTACGATGGTTACACAAATGTTCAGGAAGATCTTATGATTTAAAATGATGAACTTAAAATTTTATGTTTATTATAAATTACTGTAACCTACAATGGAAGCTGAGGAACAGTTGTTTAGAGTTCACTTTAGTACGACTATTTTGTATATAATTCTGAGGGATGAATATGATTTTTTCTCAGATAAGTCTAAGCTACCGCTTAGATGGCTATTTGATAGCTAATTAAAAATCAATTATTTGCAGCTACAGAAAGGCATTTGAGCTTGCCAATGCAAAATTATTGATCATTTATGTGCTGTCACATGCTGGGCATGGTAGTCCATGCATCCGTGAGGTGTAGGTCCATCTTGATGAGGGCAGAAGTGGTAAAGTAAATGTCACACGGTAATGAATTTGATGGGTTTATTTAATTCAATTGTTCATTAAGTTGAGTAATTTGGTCGATTCCAACCTGTAAGGGAACTAGGTCAAAATTATCATTTGTTACGAGAAACATATTCTTTTGGTATGCTATTAATGAATTCTTATAACAATAATGAGACATTTACAGTCACCAGAGCATAGTTTTCTCCAGAGCTTTCATTTGTTCATTTTCTTCTATGTTTGTTTTTTTTTTTAAATTAGAGAACTAAGGGGTTCATGCTTCTGTGAACTTGGTTAGCTAGTTCAGAGGGAAACAAGTAGGTCAGAATGAGAAGATGTCCAAAAGAAGCTTACAGCGAAGGCAAAAGCTGAGTCAAAATTCACCGATATAAATGTCTACTGAGGCATTTGCATCGGTGGCATCCTAAACGAAGCCAGGCTGGAGACTGTGATATGTAATCAGTTTGAGGTTCAATAAGACGACTCCCAGTAAAGCCCATCAGGCTAGGAAGGGTAGGGGTGGTGTGGCAACCGGAACATCAAGGTGTATGTCTTCCCCTACGGGGTTTGGGATGCTATCACATCCTGGGTAAAGATAACTTAATCTCTCTAAAAAAAAATTTTTGTCGGCAAAAAATGCTTTGGCATTATCATCGCCTGGCTCTAGAATTGTAGGCAGGATTGATGCCCACTCCCTATAGGATTCTTGAGGAAGCTGTTTGCCTTTCCATGATCCCTGTATCGGTAACTATATCTTTCTCACTATCCATCACTTCCCTTATTCCTTATGCTTCTTTGGCAGTGCTCTCAAGGTTTTGTCTAGATGCTCACTTAATCCGTGCTGATGATGTGGAGAGTAGATGTATTGTATTCTTCGTATGTCTGTGAGGGTGATTCAAAATACCTAATAACCTAGTGATTTACTTTCTTATGTAGTGATCTAGTTTGCAAAAAGCACATGATTGAGATGGTTATTGGCTCAAATTAGTCTTTGTTACCGTTCTCAATGTAATATAGCACAATTCAATGTTTATAATAGATAATAGCTTATTTCAGTCTCAAACTTATTTGGTGTTTTATTCATTTATATTGGAAGTAAATGGAATAGGGAAATATTCTCTTTCTAAATATAGTTTATCATTAATTTCAGGATATTGATTTGGATGAACTAAAAGCAGATTGTTTAATACATCTCGTGGGTATGTCATCAAAGAGAATTAAGGCAATTTTAGAAGGTAAAGTAATTGATCTGAAACAACTGTAGTTTATAAAAAAATAATTACTTTTAATGAAACTTTCAATTTTCTTTTTAATTTTTATCATAATTATTTTGTTTTAATCTTGTTTTTCAGTGATACTAGTAAAAACCCTTTTATTCAATGTCAATTGTATGTAATATGTTCACTGATGTTTGTATGTTCATTTGAAGGTGTTTCATAATGTATTAATATGGTGTGGATTCTGAGCAACCTATTTTAATATTCTCTGAATGTATTTTGTTTAATTTTTGAAGCTGATAAGTAAATTGAATTCAGCTTTTTTAAATATATTCAGCTTTTTTTAATTTCTTCTAAATATTTCTTTAATGTTATCATTAAAATAATAATTGTATTATTTTTTATGATAAAATCACTATAGTTTCTATGTTGAGTACCGTTTACCTTTCTTAGCTTCATTCTTTTATATCATGTTGACACGTGGTTTCAGAACCACTTCGTTATCAAAACTTATTGCACTGGTACTTTTAAATATCTGTTAATCTTTTATTATTTATTAATAATAATTACAAAGTGATACACAATTCAAATACACTAACAAGTTATTCAGTTCACTTTTACCTTATTTTACTCCTGCTAATGGAAGTTATTAATAAATCTTGCACTTTTTGATAACATACTGACATAACCTAGTGCTTCTGCCATTTTTTTTATTGATTAGAACTGATAAGTCCTCATTCATCTTTGGTGTAATGTTGTGTCCTCTTCCAATAGTTGATAGAAAAAGCTCTGAAGGCATGAGAATCTTTAAAATATATTCTGGTTAAACCCATGTCTGATTATCCCTCAGTAATTTCTTGAATGAGATACCAGGACCCTGCTATTGGAAAGAGGTATTCGATATTCCTCTTCATTTTCATGTGTTTTGACTTCAATGACTTTACCTAACCGCACTTGCTATCATACATAAAGCAGACATTATTTTTACTTCTGGCTTTGATAACCTGTAAAGCAATCAGAAACACTAATATCCTTGTGTACCAATACTAATGTAAATGTTTCTGATTTAGAGGCGCCCAAACTTTCAAAATACATTTCTGACTTGTTGGAACATAACTGTGAAAGGTTCTTGTTTCAGGGACTGTTGTGATTACCTGATAATGAGAACTGAGGTATTCTTCAGTTTCTTGAACATCTTTATTGGGCAGAAATTAATTTTTTTTTTTTTTATATATTATCTTGCATATATTGCAATATTGCATATGCAATAATTGTACATTTCAGAAGGGGTACAAATTTGACTGTTGACACAGCTTGAAAGCTTGCTTTAGTCACAATCCTTTTTACAGGATTGTGACCAGGATTTTACAGGATTACACCAATACCATAACATGGCCCTTTTCCATGGTATGACACAAAAAATGCCATTCAGCTGCAATTTCATAATCTTCTTGATGGTAGCACAAATTTATAATTTTTTTTTTTTACTAGGCTGAGAAGCCATCAGAAAAAAAATTGTTTAACTTGTAACAGCGTTTTTACTCTATTTATAACTTGCTTTTGGAATTTTCCTTTGTTTTTAAAATATATGGAAAATGGATGTACTGTGGCATAAGTTTTTGACCAGTGATGCGATTGGACTTCATTCTGTATCACCAAAGGAAAATTTTGAGAGAGTCTCCCATTACAATACATTTACCCTCCAACAAGTTTTCATTTTTAATGTTGAGGAAATTAGCTTGTTTCTTTGCAACAAAATGAGCCTTTTTAGATTCTTTAAAAATTTTCAATAAGTTAAAGTATTCTTGAATTGAAAGAATTTGAGTAGTTAGTTCATGAGCAGTCAACAGAAACCTACTGTTTGAAGATAATTTCAGAATCAAAATCATTTCGGCTCTCTTGGAAGTAATCTGAATACTTCATTAGTGCCTGGACATTCTTCACACTGTTACAGCATGCACATTTCATTTTCTATGTCACATAAAATGGTTGAAAAGAGAATTTTATAATCAAATTTCATTTTTAGAGTAGATGAGTTTTACATTTTTGTGGACGACACACACACACACACACATGCACGCACGCGCGCGCGCGCACACACACACACACACACACACACATACACACATGAAGTACTTGACCCACCAGCCAGAACACAAAATTTAGGTCTTAAATCAGCAAATTTTGAAAAACCATTTTTTAAATTATGTTTTTAGTTAAAGGCTATGTTCAATTCTTTTAAGTTAAATAAGATAAGTCTTTTTTGATATTAATTTTCTTGCCGTCAGCTTATTTACAGAGACACAATCCCTCTTGCCTGGCATTATTCAGCTGTGCTCATCATTCTGGTAAAAATCTTGGACACATTTAATAACATTTTCATCAGTTACGTGACTGGGTTTCTTTTTGCAGATTTGCAGCAAAATTCCAAGTATTTTAACTAATTAATCATAAAAGAGAAGTTCACTGCTAATAAAATTATTTTATAAACAAGTGTACATTACCTAACCACAGTATTAATACTAGCAAAATTCAACATATCTCATTGAAATGAAAACAGTGATACTGAGCCTTCTACAATGTTTACATTCAAGATTACGCAAACATTTATGTCCATGCATGTCTAATCACTTTTGTGTTTAAACATAAGTCTGTGTGTATAAATTATACTTTAAGTAACAAACTATTTAGAATATAAACTATCTCATTATAGACATATAAAAATATTTTTTATTGGCGGCCTACATTATTATGTGAAAAAATATATGCTGTGAATTTTTTTTGGATACATTGTTCATGGTTAGAAGGATTGGTGATTTTAGCAGTTCACTACTCATCAACCCCTTTGCGTAACAATAAATTTTATATGAATTTAAAGTACATAAAATTTACTTACTTCTGTAAACATTTCAGATTTTTTCCACTTGTTCCACAAAATCTTACAATTTGGTGGTCATTTTTTTAAATGAAGGACACTTGGTAACAATTCAATTTTTTTTTTTTTATAAGTAATGCTAGTACCTGAGAGTTAAAAGGTAAAAAACAGGTCAATTACCCTAATCCCTTCATTATTTATTTTGGGCCCAAAATTTGAAAAAAAAAACAACAATTAGTAAACATAATTTCAGTAAACATTACAATATTTAGAATAAAATAAACTTTTAGTATACTAAGATGAAGTTCCAACTTTACTCTTTCCAAAAACCCTTTTTGACCCTCTGTACAATGTAAAATATGAATCTGTAGCATTCATATTTTACATCGTACAGAGGAAAAAGTGATTAAAATGGCTGTTTTTACCTGTTGGCAAGTTAGAAAAAGTCTATTACTCAAGAAAACATTTTTTTTTTTAAATATAAAAAAAATACTTTTTGGCCACTACAAGGTGGGTAGTTATGACATAGCAAATATCATCAAAATCAAAAATAGGGATGCACTGATCAATTTGTGAATTAAAATGGAATACCCTCAGTTTTTTTGGTATTTTTCCTAAGATTATCATCGGATTTGGTTAAAATTTATGTGGGATTATTCCGACAGTATATTATTTTGATTACAAAAATAAAATTTATCAAAACTGTTTAAGTAACATCGGAAATATTGGATAATATTCATTAAAAAAAATTGTTGACTTGATAACCTTTCCTTTTTTGAAGTCAATTAAAAATGGCTATAAATATAAATAATACAATAAAAAAGATTTTTTATAGTAACATAGAAGAAAAAGATATATACAAAACAAAATAGTGGTAAATGGTAAATACAAAATAAAATGTAAATGCAGTGCAACATACATCGGACAAATAGGAAGAAAATTAAAATTAACATCTACTGAACATGAGATCTTTTTAAAAATAAAAAACAAGATTCTAATTATGTAATGCATTTAATAAAATAAGGACACATCCTAAAGAAAATAGAAGAATCAGTGAAATTAATTCACAAATCTGTTAAAGGAAGAAGAATGAATATTTTAGAAAATTAGAAATCTCTAGATTAAAAAGTAACAATATAATGATTATAAATGAACAGGTTAACAATCAAGTGAATAACTTTTTCAAGAACCTCAGTTTATTGAAAACAGGAAATAGATGAAATAAAATGAATCTTGTTCATTAATAACAAATTAACAAGAAGAAGGCCAGATAAGGCATGACATCAAATGTAGGGAGGGGCATTGACTACATGCTACATAAAGATTAACAGAAATTTAAAAAGTAACAGTACAATAAGTTTTGACAACAGAGTGGTTTTGAAACCATGTGACAATATGTGATAAAAGAATGAAGCGAAGAAAGATAGAATAAGAAGAGCCGAACTTAATTTTTATTAATTTTGTTAATATTAATTTTTCTTAGCAAAAAAACAATGAATTTGTTATGTGTAATGCACGGGAAAGGCTCTTAGCAGTAAATATGACACGACGAGCTCTTCAGCTAATATGTCCAAAGGCCCATCTGTGGGATCTTCCAAACTTGTAATTAGAAAGAGAAGTATACTTCACCAAAATGTATGTCCTCACAGGCAATTTTGATATCCTCTATCAAATTGACATGGAAGTCTTTTCCAAATAGGTAACCTCAAATTGGACAGTCTGGACAACTTCAGTCATACATGTCATGCACTGATCACACTAGTGGTTGAACAAACATTTGTTTCATAATTGACTGGCTCAGATGTCATTCACTAAATTTTAATAAAATCATCTAGTCTAATAAACCTGGCTTATGTCCACAGAGTTTCTTATTTATTTCTGTCATAATTGTTCTTATATTTATTTTATAAAACATACATTTATTTTTGTAGCATATTATCTATTTATCATTTATTGTTTGAAATTCATATTAAAGAAACATATTTAAGAAAAAAAAATTATTATTTTTAAATGTTTCAGTTTAATTATACATTTTTTAAATACAAATTACATACTGCTTACCTTGCAAAATAAAACTTGTTGGAGATAAAAACGAGTAAAAGTATGATTAAATTGCTTGTAAACCACATATTAAATCATTTTATTTTAAAATTAAGTCATTTTTATTGTATTAAATGCTGCTTATATATATATAAAATGGTAGTGAAAATTAAATAAGTAATTGATCAACAAATATTACTAAAAGTAGTTATTGTATAGTCTGGATATTTAATATGTGTATATCCATTTATACATGTAGAGAGTGGTATTTCATTGTATTGAGTTCTGTGTGATTTTCATGTTACATGAAGTAGTTTGTGTGAATCATGTTGGAAAAATTATGTCAGATTTCATAACAACCCAATTCTTTTGATGTTGTAAGTAACCATGTCATCATTTTTTGTTTCTTTATGTTTTGAAATTATTATTTTATTTCTCATATTTATGGTGATGAAGTCAAGAAAATTTACTTGTATGTGGATTCATTTTCAGCTTTGAAGTTTAATTTTTGGTGGACATTATTTTTTAATGTTAAGAATTGCTCACACTGTCCTGGTGTTATCAAGATGTTTATTCTAATATATTTTTACTTTCTTGTACAACTATAAGGAAGTACTGTAATGATGCAAAAAATTTCGGTTTTCAGATTTCAACAGAAATATATTTTGACCATCCCTGAATCCATTTTGATTATTTTGAGGTGACATCTGTACGTATGCACATATCTCGCATTACTCAAAAACAATTAGCCATAGAATCTTGAAATTTTGGATTTAGGACTGTTGTAACATCTAGTTGTGTATCTCCCCTTTTGATTGCAGTCAACTGAACCAAAAATATTCAAAAAAGTCCAAAATTCAAAAAAGTTTGGTTTTAGGATTTTTTCTGCAGTAATAAGCCCTCATTGAAAGCTTTTGAACGATATATCATAAGTGGTACTTATTTTCATTTGTCGCAAAGTTATACCCAAATAGAATTTTAATTAATGAAATATTTGGTTCTTACAAGGAAAGGTACATCAGTGCTTTTCCTTGTAAGATCTTTTCCTTTTCTTTTTTTTTAATTTATTTTTTTTTTATTTAAATATATTGATTTATTAATAATTATGAACTCGTGATTGCAAAAAAGTTTTACAATAAATAATAATTCAATAACTGTAAACAAAAAATATGGAAAAAAATATCTTAATTTAAGATTAAGATTTTAATTAATGTAAATTATGTACACTTAATACTTAATTTATATTATACTATACTATACTTAATTTATGTACATGTTCTCTAGTTTTCAAATTTTCTCTCTTTTTATATTCATTATCTTCGCTTAATCTTTTTATTCTTTCTTTGGTTTTAACATTTTCATCCTCTTCATATTCATCTTCTTGTCACCTTTTTTAGATATATTTTTTCGTGTTGTCTTTCTTTTTCCTGTATGATTGTTTCCTTTTCATTTTTGATTATTCACCAAATAATCCAATAATAAAAACTGAATATTTTACATCGTAAGGTTGAAATGAACATTTGCAACCAGTATAGAGGAGTTCACTAAATGGTATAGTTTAATTATTATTAAGTGTTTTATTTATGACACACCAGAAATTTGAGACATTTTAATCAGCAACTCATGAAGATATAAATAACATTGATCTAGTAATACGAGTAATAAAGGGACTTTTACTCTCTCTTAATATTTCATGTAAGATTGTTGAATTAATAATTGTATAAATATTTGATGTTAATACAAACTAATATTTCAGCAATTATGTAACTGTCCAATTTATTAAAGAATTGGAAGATCGTATCTCACTTTCAAATGAAATAAGTTTAAATGAAGAAGCAGTAAAAAATGTGTATATGTAATTAAATAGGCGTGCAAGAAAGTCATGTTGTGGTGTTCACATCAGATTTTTTGTGATGGTAGTTTACTTGCTTTTTGTTTGTTGTTTGTGAGTATATGGATCTTTACTTCTTCATATATTTCAGTCTAATACATTTTCTAATTCCAGTCACACGCTCAAGACATTTCTTCGTTCTTAAAATTTTTTTTAGATTACTGCAAAAATGCATCAAGAATAACTGACATTAACTTACGTATGTTTTTTTTACAAAAATATGTAAGTTATTAAGTTTTACCATGATTTATGTAGAATTAAAAATCTCTCTTCTGTACTATGTTAAGAAAATAGTGGTTTTTATGGTTAACATTTTTCTTTTTAAGTGTTTGATTAAAAATTATCTTATTGTTATTGTTATGTATTGTTTTTTAACAGTAAAAAGCTTAAAAAATATAATTGAATCGTGGTTTTTCAGTTTTCACAATTAACACTATGTACTCCTTGTTTTTCTAAATTATAATTATTATCATGAAAAATGCAACCTAAAATATATCAGAATGACAAATTGTTCATTCTCCATAAGAATTAAAAAACATATTAATTGTGAAATTAAGAATAATAAAGAAAGATCTAATTCTGCTAAACGTGCTTTAGAAACTGGTCATAATTATAACACAGTGCCAAATGATTAAAAAATTAATTGTACTTTAGTAATAACTTTACGTAAATTTATTTACCCTGTTAATGAGATTTCCTACTGCTACCTGTAACAGTAGAATTAAGACAACAAATCCATTATTTTCTTGTTATTAAGTTTTACTTATTGCTAGTTTCTAATTAATTACTTCTCTATCCAAATAGTTATAGAATTCTGCAACAAAAATCAATTTTAAAGATATAATAATTTTATATAATCACTAAATTCATAAATTCCACAAAATTTGAATGTTACCCTGTTTCCGAACTTTTTCTATTTATGTGCATTATTCTTCGGGAGTATTAAAATACTGCTTTCTCTGCAGACCATTCATTTGTGTACAAATTACAGTAATTAAGGAGACATAATCCTGACACCCTCATGGAGTTTCAAATAATTTACAAACAAATGATCAATAGTTTTCATCTTCCTAATTAGAAATTCGGTTTTCTACCAGACAACAGATGTTTCATGGGAATTCATCTTTTACATAATCTACAATTGTTAAATTAAATAACGTTATGAATAAGCCTACCAACAAGAACCTTGCACTTGTTGACAACTACTGTGATTCTAATTCTGTTTTTCATGATACTATTATGTAATATAAAAAAATAAACAAACATTGTATTACAGCTGTTTTCTGAGTAAATATCTTGTAATATGGATATGTAACGAAGAATATCAGATAGTAGCAATAATTGTATTATGATTTCATTACCCTTTGACTGTAATTCAGTCAAGTTGTTGAAAGTATTTCAACAACAGTATCTATTATTTTCGCCAGGATTATCATAATTGATTTGAGTATTATTTTCTGTCTTTCTTAGCATTGTCACTAACATTCATAATTGATGTGTTTGTCCTTTCAAGCTAAAGTTATAAGGACAAGAGATAATTAATGAATAGATAAACATTCAGTTCGATTTAAAATTTAAAAAATTTAAATTTAAAAATAAAGAATCAAAAGGATTAGTTTCAAGAAATCATAAAACCGTTAAAGCAGGAGGGACAAAGCAGAAGACTCCATGATAGTAGGGATAGTGAATGGGAGGAGCTTGAAAATTATTTATTCGACAGTATCAACACCAAATGACTGTGTTAAAAAGTAGTTTTGAGAGTAGAGGTACTTCGAAATGCATAAACTTCGGATGTTAGAGTGGTAATGCTAGGAAGGGCAGAAAATAACACTCAAATCAATTAATTCTGTAGTTTCAAGTAATTATTTATAGTGAAATACATTATATAAAAGAATATCATGAACTAAAGTAAAACAGAATTGATTAATTTAGTAATTGGATGTCTTATTTAGATTTGTTTAAAATTTAAACACTTGTTTTAGTTCAACCAGTTCAACTACTTAATAGCTTAGTTGTTTTGTCTATCGTACAGTGGTCAAGTAATAGTGGAAAAATTTATTCCATTCTGGGTAATGGTTAATAAAAACACTTGTCATTATACAAGACCGATTGCAGAATTCCATGCTATTTTCTCTCACATAGTAGTATAACATTTATACAAAATGTTTACATTGTCCCCAGTGTAAAGAAGCTTAGTCATGCAAAGCTGTGTAGAATATTTTTAAATATTAGATTGACCACATTAAGTCATCATCTATAATTGTCAGAATGATTGTCTTTAATTAAAGTTTTTAAAGCTATGTTTAATTTGTTTGTATAGGTTGTGAATTGGATGTATCTTCAGATGAATCAGATAGTGATGTCAGTTCAGCTATCAATAGTAATAATTTTAGTAGCCTTGGTAGTGCATCTGTATCCAACTCAAATGGTAATTATTATGCAAGGGATATTTTGTAAGTAAAGATATTTATTTATTACAGATGCTGTAATTTTGATAATCATTAATGATCATACTTGCCAATAGATCTTTCCAACAGACATTCCTCTACAATAATCAGATTCATTCACTACATGCTCCCAGTTCATAACATTGTTTTCCATCTTACAAATGACACATCTAGATGAAGGGTGTATATTTATTTTGTGCAGATGAACAAAACAACAGTCTTGGCCAGTTTTTATCCTGAACATGGCCATACTTTTACTTGTGTGACTATCAGGTATAATAGTTCATTTTCTACCAGCGAAGACCATCTTTTTTTTTTTTAATTACAGTGGGAGGTGTTGTCAAACAGAAACTCTGAATTTGTTGTTAATAAAGAGCTTTGCTGAATGATAAGATAATATACTAGGTCTGTTTAGAAGATAACCAAACTTTATTTTTTTAATCTTTAATATTAATTTTATATATTATTATCCTTGTCCACTTGAAGTATCTCTATTCACACACTTTTTCCACTGGTGTTTCCACTTTTCGAAGCAGCCCTGGGTAACTTCATTTGAAATGCCCTTTAAAGTTCATGACAAATTGGTTTTAATGTCATCGTGTGTGTGTGTATGTGTACCTCATAGTTCTCTTGGAACTTTCATAACCTATACTGTTCAAGAAAATAAAGGAAAAAGTTCAGTAAACTCATATCCTAGATGCTTCATTTGCGATTTATGGATAGTGAAAGATTTCACTCGAATTTCAGCTATACTGGTAAAATGAGGTCATACTGAAATTTTTGGGACGTTAATTAAGGAGCAGAATTAATGATTTCTTATGGATTTTGGCCTGAAATATTAAAAAAAAAAAAATAGGTCCCAGAACTGTATCTGCAGCAGCTTATGAGAAATCTGTGGTAAAAACCCTGTTTCTTATATTCGTACTAGATATGGACAATCTGTCAAGCAATGCAGTCCAGGCCAGTGCATGATGTCTTTCTAAGCAGATCAGAATTTCACATTCAATGGTTTGGAGTACACTTAAACAAGTTTTAACCTTATCATGAACAGACACTAACATCTAACCGAGGAGATGGTCCACTTCACTTGGGATTCTGCAACTAATGGAAAAAAAGCAACTCTACAAGTATGTTTTGTTTATTCTTAAATTTCATTTAAGATGGTATCAGCAACTTATGCAGTGAGCATACATGGGTAGAAGTAAACCCTTATGAAATGGTGGAAGGCAATTTTTAACATTGATTTTATGTTGTGGCCTTCTTCTCAATCATATGTTTGGACGTTCATATTAGCCTACGTAAATGCTGAGGTCTACTTACACTTTCTTCAAGAAGAATTTCTGCAGCTTCCCCTCATGCCTCTGGTCGGAGGTGCAAAGTATACTTCCAACATGATTGTGCACCTCCCCACTTTTGTTGTGCTGTTTCCACTCATTTAAATCATCATTTCCCTAAGAAATGGATTGGTCATTGAGGTTCACATTCCTGACCACCAAGATTGCCTGATCTAATATCTTTAGATTTCTCCATCTGGGGATGGTTGAAAAATACCATATATAAAACAAAAAAACCATAATGGTCTGACAAGAAGCGGAGTGTAAGATGTAGCGGGGAGGCAGTAGGATTCACACAACGTTGAATCATTTTCATCACAACAGTCATATTATTTACCATGCTAAAAAAAAATAACATCATCAAAATTCTGTTAACGAGTAATGAAATCAATTCAGTACTAACAGTTGGGTCCATGTGTGTGCAGTTGTGTGTGCATTCATGTAAATATTTTTACGTGAGTGCGTTAACTTCAGTTCCACTAATATTAATGTACAATTAAAATTTACTTCTGTATTATCATTGATACTGTACAACTTTGTTGCTAATTTAAGTGCAGCTGTTATCGATTTCAATGAAACCATGAAGGAAAAAGGGGAAAACCGTTCACAGTGAAGGTAGAGAGTTTATCTGAAGTGATTACTGAATGTCATAATGAGGTGAAAAATAATGAATTAAAATTAGAAATACTTGAGTTGAACAAAGTAACAAACAAACAAGTTTCAAATTATACAGTAGTTTCTAAATGGATCATAACGCAAATACGTACAAAGAGTGTAAACGCCGGTGAAACTTCTCTTACTACACCTGGTAAAAATTGTCCACGTCCACCAACCAGAAATGTAATATATGACTCATTTGATAGGCATGTGATCTATGATTTTTATGTAAATCAGAAAAAGTTCAGTGTAAAAAAACTGTTACTGCTGTTCGTGAAAAAATTGAATTTCCATGGGGGGAACAATCGCTGAGACGTGTAATAATAGGATTTAAATGGAAAAAACTTCAAAGTCGTAGAAAGGTTTTGGTTGAAAGACCACACATTGTCAACTGCAGGTTTAATTAATTAATAACTATTCATAAGTTTAGGACTGAATCCTGGCCAATTATATACTCATACATCGATGAATCATGGGTAGATGCTAATCTTATGTTTAAAAAATTTTGACACACTGAATTAGAGCCTGGCATACTTGCTGATTGTTCTTCTAATTGTTTAATTATTGTTCATATGGGTTTGGAAGCTAGTTTTGTTGAAGGGATCCTTCTTATTTATAAGGCTGGTAGCGCATGTGGTGACTATCATTTGTCCACGAATGAACATGGACAAACAAATTTGGATAATTTTCAGAAGTGGGTTAAATAAAAACTTCTTTGTTTACTGTCTGATATTAGTTTAGAAGATATGAATTAGATGAAAATATGAATGTTCCAGTTAGTAATATACCTGCTAATTGCATTGTCATTGACAATGCCCCCTATCACAGCAAACAACTTAACAAACCCCTCCACAAAATATTTGATTAAAAAGGACATGATAGCTTGGCTGCAAGAATAAGGAATATTGTGTTCGATGAACATGAGAAAATGTGTATTATATCAGCTGGTAGAATTCCACAAGCCACAAGAAAAGATTTACCTTACCGATGAATTCCTTTAATTCTATGGTCACATTGACATGGTTACCGTCTTATAATTGTGAACTAAACCCAATAGAGCTGGCATGGAGTAAAATAAAAAAAAGTAATGTGCAAATGTAATACATTGGCAGTTTTCTCATTATCTCAGTTGAAAAATATTATGGCTGAAGCTATAAGAGATATGGTTGAAGACTAGAGAAGATATTGTTCACATATAAAAAAAAGTGGAAGACAGTTATTGGAAAAAAGATGGTATTATCGAAAATTTGGTGGACAGCTTGGTTATTTCTTTAGAGGTAGATGATAGTAGTGAATTCAATGATGATGAATGCTCACATGATGAATCTGGAGATGAGTCAGACCTGGCTGAACCATTATCAGAAGAAAATTGAGTTTTAATCAATAGGTTAAATGTAAACATAAAATATTCAGTATTATTTCATAATTTTATTTAATATCATTTGTTTAATATTACCTAAAATTACTTGCTGTAATCAATATAAAATCATTTGTGATCTATATAATTTCAATTAACAAGAAAATATTTTAATTTTAGTTTGTAGTGCTGGGTTTAGGGTTACGTGGTATGAAGAAATCACATTCCTTAGACTTCACTTCTTATTAGACCAATACAATATATAATTGTGAGGAATTAATTGTCTGCGTTGCGTAGATGTGGATGAGCAACTAAGGACAGATCTGAAGAACTAAAAAAAGCAACCTAAGTAGTACTGAAGCATGTCAAAAAATGTGTTGAAAATGACTAGCTCATTTTTTAATATTTATTATAAACTGGTACTACAATGCATTTTTATCTATTGTACTGTTTTTAAATAAAACTGAATTTTTCTAACTGGTCTTTGTTTTACTTATCTTACATCATTTTGTTCAAAATAAAATTCTCTACAAGGTTTTATGAGAGTTTACCTATTTAACAAAATTAATTTAAGTCAAATATAAAAAAAAAAAACAGGATATTAATTCCAGTTTATTGGTTTTCATCCCATATTTCTAAAAAAAAACTTCTGTATGTATGGTTTGGGACCTATTTGATTTGATTTTTGAAGTCAAAACCATAAGAAATCAATAATTTTCCCCCTTTATTAATGTCTTAAAAATTTCAGCATGATCTCATTTCTCCAGGGTAGCTGAAAAATCTAAGTGAAATGTTTCACAGTTGTAACTCACAAGTGAAACATTTTAAAGTATATGGTTATACAAACTTTTTACATTGTTTTCTAGAGCAATAATGGATTATGAAAGTCCCAGGAGATATTCATCATAATGCACATATATATATATATATATACAAAGTATTTTGGAAGTAAATATATATTTTTTTCACACACACACACACGCGCGCACACACACACACACACACACACACACAGAGAGAGAGAGAGAGAGAGAGAGAGAGAGAGAGAGAGAGAGAG